>VZTJ01006640.1:67106-114950 GCA_013397795.1 Orthonyx spaldingii
AAGTAGTGATTTGAGAACCTTACATATAGAAGAAATAATATAAGTTACAGCTGAGATATTTCCTTGGCGCTGGCAGAAGCCAATACTGCTTCCAGTGAAAAACCAGTGTTCCTGAATGGAAAAACTGAACTCAGAATACAATTTGCTAAGTATGTATGCACAGGTTGCTAAATGAGAGATTTTAAGGGGGTTATTCCCTATATATAAGCTATTTTCTTTGTTTTGTATGGCTTGCTATTTCTTTAATTAGTACTAGCCCTGGAACAAATTTTGGTAAACTGTCAGAGAAAAACTTGAAAGCTGCAGCAAATCCACTTGTTCTATTTCTTTTATTAAAAGCCTATGTATATAGAAGCAAAGACAAACTTTCTCTTCCAGACACATTTTGTCTCAATTGAAGACTACAGGAGATATGAATGAGGTTATGACAACTCAAAAATGGTAGTTGAAGACAGAGCTGCACAACGGTTTAAGTCTGTGAATCTCCCCCTGCTCCTCCTTCCCAATCTTCCTCAAGCAACCCAGCATGGCAATCTACAGCAGTGATTTAGCTCACAGTTTGCTGTGGATCAGTTCCCAAGAAAATCATGAACTCAAGCTCAAAAAAATCATGATCAAAGTGCTGACTTCAGTATGAGAGTAAATCCTAACTATATTGATTTTTAGCAGGTGGGCAAAAGAACCTTGCAATTCTTAAGCTTTCAGAGCATCTGTACTTGGAATAGCAGATTTCTATTTGTAAAATGTGCCAAGAGATTCTGTTAACACTTGAAATTAAGTTTTAAAATGAACTAATAAAGCAAAAGTAGTTTTATTGAATCTAATTTTTCAGAAACTTCATACTATAAATATAACACTGTCAAGACAATGCACTGATCCATTTTCCAAACACATAAACAGCTCAGCTGCTGGGCTTCATATGCTTTTATACCAATATGGCAACAGGGTACTTCAATGTGGTAAGTAGAATGGAACAGCAGTGTATGTGTTCTTACATGATGCCATCTAATCTAGTCACAGACACACAGACATGTATCATAGGATATATATTGCTTCCAAGAGATAATGGGCATTCTGCCCTGATTCTGAGGGAGTTCAAGTCTGAACTTTTCAGAGGAACAGTCAAGTTGTAGCTCAAGAGCTCTGCAAGGGTTTCTGACTGACTGTTCAATGACTAGATCAGCTATAACCTAGACAAACAAATCCACACCAAGTTCTATTCAATAGTTGTGCTGTTCAGTTTGTAAAATCAAGCAGTAATATAGGATAGAAGAAAAAAATCTAGTTTGTTTTTATGAGCACTGGAACAGAGGATTTGGGCTTGGTATTTGACTTGCTTCTAGTCAAAGTTAGCAGGTTGGATAGAACACTGCTTCCTTCACAAGTCAGCTAAAGATGTCATTTGATCTTCACATTCTACAGCCTGACCTGGACACTATACCAGGTCTCAACACCACCAACAGGGCACTCAGGCATTGCTTCTCTGTGAATTCAAGTGCTGCATCAAACACCAGAGACCATGCACTCCTGCATGCCATAACTAAACAGAACTTATTAATTCTCTCCAGCACAGCATGCTATGTGCTGGCTTTTTGTCCCATTTATGTCTCATCTAGTCCTTCCATTCTCCTAAAATTTCACATCCAGGAAACTCAGATCAAATAAACCTAAAAGTCAAACTAAACTATGGGTCATGGGTTTAGTTTTTCTGTTATGTCTCTTTTCTAATAGCTCAAGTCTACTCAGGCTATTTAGCTTTCACAAGCTGCAGAGCATGATGCCTTCTGTGGTATATTTAGATGGCCACTAGTTAGCCCCATTCTATATCAGCTTTCCAGCACAGATATAGTGGGATTTGGCTGGATTCCAAGCAACCTTTATAAAAACACCGCCAGCAACATTAACATGGTATCTGTGAAGAGCCTCAGTATTCCTGAACTAGTTAAGATATGATGGTAAATATATATAATAGGCTGCAAGCAGTTTTGCACCCAAACCCAGAAATTAGAAACTTACTTCAATGCTGAAGTACCCTCTGTCCACGTAGTCCCCCAGGAAGAGGTACCGCGTGTTGGCAGGAGAACCTCCCACTTCAAACAGTTTCATCAAGTCAAAGAACTGACCATGGATGTCTCCACAAACTAGAAGAGAAGAGGAGCAATATTTAGATTCACCATGCAAAAATCATCTTAGGCACACACAATCCAAAGTCACTGTGTTATAAGACATGTATTATGATAATTTTGTGCATTATTCACTAGTTAAACAGTGGTTGAGCATTGGCAGCTGCTCAGCAGAAGCTGTTTTCTATGATGTACATCCATATATATGTGTACAAAAGGCTACCAAACGACTAAAGGAGAGCCATCAGGTAAACCTGGTCTATAATTACTTTTATAGGTGTCTTTCCATTTCTGGTACTGCCACCAGAGCACACAATACTGGCAACAGCAGTAAGACAAACCAAAGCTGCCCTGAAAAAGAGAACATGTTCAAGCCAGGTTACTCTTTCTTTTAAAATTCACTCCTCTATTCTTCCTAGTCTTAAACCCAGAGGAACCCAGCAACAGGCTTTCCACCAAATGCAAAGCACGCCTGTCCTGTGTATTCCTGGTAAAACTGACATGTTTCTGACTTCTGCTTTCCAAACAGAAAAACATCCTGCTTCTTTCCCAAACCACTCCTGATACAAGAGGACACTGGTGTTTCACACTTTAACCTCTACCCCTTTATTTAACCTCATATGATTATGATTTGTTCAGCTTCATTGCAATGAAGCCAATCTAACAGGCTGTTTCCCTAGAAAGAGCAGCCCCAATGAACGTGACAGACCAAGCACAAGTGACATGCGGCCTGGGCTAAGCTGGGATGCCTCTGCCTGTGCCTTAACAGGCAAGAGTTTGGCTCTGCTCTCTTGCCAAAGTGCAAACTCCCTGGTGGGTGATTTGAAGGATATGCAGGAAGGCAGGCAATGCTTTTGGAGAACACCATAGAAGCCTAACTAACAGTTCAGTGTCAAAATCTGCTTTGTTTTGCCTTGCTTTGTTTCTTCTACCTAAGAGAGGAGAACTTCCCCACACATATCGCATTTAGGGTCAAGCCCGAAGTTTTTATGGCAATGATCTTTAACAAAGGTGATGTTAACAGCCCTGACTGGTACTGAGGTCAGTTTAAACTGGCTTTCCCTTCAGTGACCCCAAAAACAAACAAAAAAGTATCTGATTCTCACACTATAAGACTGATTTTGCAGTAACTGAAAAATACCAAGGGTCCAAGATAGGCCTTATTTGGCAGCAGCAGGCCACCATAAGTAGAATTCAGATGCTCTCTTTCAGGTAATAGCCTTGTTTCACCATAGATGAGCAAACCTCACATTTGTCAACATACCATGGAGAAGCTCAAGTGACAACTCCATATAGATACAAAAAGACTATATACAGCAGCTGCAACAACAAATCCAACAAACTCACAGCACAAAGTGTTCATACACTATCGGCTTTCATCTCACTCCAGTTCACATTACAGTTTTATACTTGCATCACTTTTCCCTGAACGTATACACTAATAATAAGTGACACCATATGGTGTCATTCTATCAAAAAAACTAAATACAAAAGCCAGAAAGAACCCCCATCCAAGCCAAACCAAACCACCCACTCACCCCTCTGGGTACAGAAAAAACCCACTGATATCTCAGTCACTGCTTCCATGAATATTTATGTGAAATTGGTGACACAGTTCATGATTCCTGGCTAGCTGACCATTCTTCTGTGGTAGTAACATGATATTTTCCCCATAAAATAGCATATTTTATCTCATCACCACTGTGATACACTGTATAATCCCCACTGTGAGCTTTAGATGACAACTTTCATGCTAAAGCCATCAACAGTCACAATTTCAACCTAATAATAATATCTGTCATTAATTATACAAAATAAAGACCAAGTGGTATAACACCACCACTGTTTCTCTAAAAAAATATTTGTATGCCAAAGCAAATTTTTTTGTAACATCTTTATTTGAACACACTGATCTACCAAACCAACACACACTTCTTGATTGTACTCCTCTGCATGGACACTGTGGGAAGATTAAAAACACGTGTCGCAATTTGATGGCCAGGCAATCTGCTCTCCTAACTTCCAGCAGAGAAGCTTTTAGTTACATAACTGTACAGCTCTACCAATTATCACCCGCCCCCATTTGCTCCAACTGCAAAAACCTGAAGCTGAACAAGACTGAAAGCTTTTATAATGGATTTAACTTTTTAACTTTCATTTAAAGTACAAAGAAACTAGACTTTTCTTTTGGGATGCAGACATGTGTGAACAGGTAAATACACTAAGCCCATTACAGAGACATCAGAAAGGTTAGAAAGCTTTCTGCAAGTACCTGCATGTCCCTGAATTTGTCACAAGTCAGAAAAGCAGTGTGCAAATCAATGAATGGGACAGAAATAAAAACTGCAAAACTCTGCAATCCCACAACTTGCCAAAGTCTGAACTGGTCTTGAAAATGGATACTCAATGGATATTCCAGCCACTTTGCACAGAGCAGCCTACTTCTTTTATACTTAGCGAGAGACGCCAAAATCTATCCAGGAAAAACAAAACAAAGCAAAACCCCCAAAAATGGAAAGCTGAAAAGCCCAGTGCTCAAAACTAACCTTGTCAATTAAAGCAGTTCCAAAACAGAAGCTTAAAATCAGCAGGTAAAAGCAGAGGGAGGAAGATGCTCAAAATTAAGAGTTAGCATTGAGGTTTAATTTATTATGGTCAGATCTCAGAGTTCCTACAGGAAAACTACACAGTTAATCCAATTAGTATTTTGCATGGTATAGGATGAAATAGCTTACAGGCTACGCTTTCTAGGTTTCCATGTATAGGCTTGAAATGTCCTTGCAATGTAAAACCCATGTACTCACATTCTGATGAACAGCCTGATTTACAAATGAATTAAAGGGGCAATTATGCATGCATACACTACTGTACTCCATTTATAGTTTGAAAAGAACTGCAACTGCTTCTAAAGCTATAGTTCCATCACCTTTCTTTTCCAGCTCTAAATTCCTACGAATCTCAAATCTGGAAGATTTTCCAGGCAGCTGAATCAATGCTTTATCTTTCATTAGGTGGGGGTAAAAGAGATCCAGCATTATATTTCCATTCATAAAGGCAGAAACATCCACCAGCCAGTAACTCTGCTATAGTCTTCATGTGGTGTTGCAGCTTCGTATCATTTAACAAGGAACTTGCAGCACTGTCCCACCAAGAACCCACAGGTGAGTTTCCACATCCACGTTACACTGCTAAGTTCAGTACCTTCCTTCTTGTTACAGGAAAAAGAATAATTAAAAGCACACTAGTTATTATATATTCCGGTTTACTCGTTTACAAGCATTAGCATTGAATTTGTTGTTCCCATTAATTTTGCCAGACATGTCCTATTTCCATACACCTGCGCAGGCCCTCTTTTGGTACTGGAGCTCTTGCTATCAAACAACATTTGCAAAGAGGTATGAACACTTTTTCATCAAATAATAACAAAAAACCCCACAGCACAGTAAAGCAGGAAATTCAATTTTTAATGAAGATCTCCAGGATCAACATACTTGTGGAGTTAAACTATGAACACAGGGAACATAACGCATGGTTTCTATGTGTGCAGGATTAACATTAAAAGCAGCTGTGTTCATACGAAAAAAAAAGGGAAAAAAGAATCCAGAGGAGGAATTCACATACTTTCCAATATCACTGATTTCCCAAAAGTGCCATCAAGTTATGGCCTTTGTACACTCATTAATTTATAAGAACAAAGTAATCTGACAGAATTTTCTTCTCCCCTAAGAAGACAGGGCTGCTTAATTTATGCAGTGCTTTTCAATTTCCTTTGTATTCTAAAATTGCCAGCTGGGCAACAACAAAACTTTTTCCACTCACTTACTATTTCCAGGGATCAGTTCAGGCACCAAATTTGTTGCTTAAAAATTTATCTGAGCCTGTCAATATCCTTCCTAAACTCTCAGGGCAGCAAGCTCCAAAACTGCACAACACACTGGAAATGTTTCAAATGTAAAGAAATTTTGAAGTTATTTGAAACTAACATTCTTATCTCCAAGAAATTAATTGTTGTTACAATCAGAAAGTTTGAGAAACACTAGTTCTTTGTGGACTCCTTAGAAATTCAACTGTGTTGAGGAAGTTTTCAAAGAAGACATAGACCCCTTCACAAGATTCAAGTTCCCAGGACTGCCCTTGCAATTCCTGAGAAATCATGTTTCTGACCAGCTTTTTCTACTTGTTTTGATGGGTGCTTTGATCCACTACATAAGCTTAACCTATAGCAGAAGAATTTTCCCAATTTAATGTCTATAAAATACCATTTATTATAAAAATAGAAATTGGACATGGGGGAGACACAGAATAAATATTTTTGCTATCCTAATACAAATTAAATTATGTTTCTGATGGCTTCACTGTGAGGATTTCTCTTTGATTTATGTCAAAGAAACATGCAATAAATACTGAAACAGGAACCGCTGATTTCAAGCTGTACTAGCAGTGAAGGAAATTCAAAGCTGAGCAGTGTGTTTGCCAGTTTATTTATAGATGACAAAGTGGTATAACAGTGATTTAGAGTGCAATGGCTATTGGCACAAATAAAAAGTCTGTGAATGCTTTTCACATACCTTCCTTCAGATAACTAAATGCTCTTCACTACGTACAAACGCAGTCCAAAGATTATTCTGTATGGTTTCTCATTCCAAATGGATATTAAGAACAACATTTATATTCACAGGACATTAAACACTGTCAAGTCAAACATTTTCTACCTGCAACAGTTTGGATATGCTACACTTATTTCTCATTTATCAGGTATATACTTAATTGGTGTAACATTATAGTCTGATAGTAAAATATAATTACTGTTTCAAGTGAATTTTCACTCTGTGTATCGCAAGATTATAGTCCCGTCTTCCAATGCCATCAGATATTAGGAGGAGATCTGTAACACTCCATCACCAGCTCCAGAAGCAACATTTGCAAGCTCATACATGTATGACAATTAACAAGCAAAGACATCTTTTAAACCATTGTGTAGAGAATAATATCCATCACTTGACAACTTGTTCTTTACTGAGCTAGGGATGTTTTTGCACTGAGTTCCAAGAGACTGTGCTTGAGCAAAGCAGCACACAATACTATAAAACCTAAGGGAGAAAAACACCCTATTGATTTACACTGTAGAATGCAGACTGCAAATCCCAAAGGAGGTTGCTTTGTACAATGTTTTGGCAGCATTTAGCTGCTTACCATTCCATTAGTGAGTACATGCTTCCAAGAGTTTACTGCTTTTCAAAGACACCTGGTACTTACACAGCCTTACTGACAAAGAAGTGACTGCACCATGTAAACCTGCACATGACTGAGCAAACTTGTGGCTGGTCATTTGTACAGATCCACAAAATAAGAAGGCAAAGAGGCTGCATGTTCAATGAGAAGTATGTCCAAAACATTTCTCCAGGCAAATAGTTTGAAGCAATGGAAAGTTACAAAGGGCTAAGTGAAGAAGCCAAGTGAGGAAGGAGTACTTAGAGTGGACACACAAAGGCAAACAAAACCAACTAGACCAACTTTTATAGCTGAGTCATCAAAGACTGGGTGTTCTCAGAAAACCCATAAATATGAGGGAAAACAACTACAAGAGCTATATGCATGAAATTCTCAGGTGCTTCAAGAAAAAGTACCATATTGTTTTTGAAGGGTTCAACTATTAACCAAAAGACTCTGATTTTCCTCAAAATTTAGTAACAAAGTGACATATAAGAGTCACATGTTTTCACTTACACAATCTTACAGCTTGAATGAGCTTTGTTTGCAAGCATGTATCTGAGGAACATTACATATTGCCATAGCAATATGAAATGTTCAGAACGCCACAGTTTTATTCCATACACTTTTTTTTTTTTTTTAATCACTAAAGAGCAATTTTCTTCCTTATTTTCTGGAGAACACGAGGGAAGAAGTACAAAATAAAAGAAGAAACTCCAGAAATTTTTATTTCGATCAGCTCATAAAAGGGTAGCCAAAGACACAAACTTTGTGGATAAGTTACATACATTGTTTCATTGCTATGCAGTTCTCTTCCTGTTTGTGATATGGTTAAAGAACTTGCAGACTTCATTACTTAATTTCAGTAAGGTCAAAATCATGTAGACAGCTCACTAGGTCACTTGTCCCAAGAAAACAACTATGAGACTCAACATAATGGGCTTTAACATAAATGTTTGTTACACTAAACAGTCCTTGAACAGCAGCCCTATTGCCAAAAGAAGCATGATCTCATTCATATTCATATCTGGTTATCTAACATGATTATAATAGGCTTTCATCTATCTTTTCCCTTCAATCATTGCATGCAAATTGAAGAGTTTATACTACCAGAGTGAACTTGCATTAACAAAAAACTGCAATTACGTATTTTCATAAAGAGGCCTGGTTCACCAAAGATAAAACCAGAAACCATTAACCATATAGGTACAGCAAAGGAAACCACAAATGAAACATCAAGTCACACTTGCCAATGTTATTTGACCGACAACTTTCCTTCTTTGCATAGAAGAAAAACAAAGGCAAAAAGCATCTTGGGAAAATCTGTTTTTCTGTGCAACACATGAGGACACTATGCTGTGTTCTGCTCTGTCTTGCAACTCTAGTGTCTGCAAAGATCACCAACGCTCACTCCTTCTAATACGAGTTAGTTTTCTCCCACCATCCCCTGAAGACTAAAACAAATTAATGACACATGATTTGAAGAGGCAGAGTGAAAAATAGTAGAGAAGGGAAAAAAATCACATCAGAAAAGACCCTCAGGACAAGAGTTATTAATATTCTGTAGTGAAGGAGGAAGCAAAAAAAACCCCAAACCCTAACCCATGTGGCAGAAGCCCTTCAAAATATTAAGCCTAGAAAAATATCTTCAGCACAAAGATTTTAAAAATTGCTGTACAATTTTAGTTTTTGTGTCATAATATTATTTGTGGTGTCTCAAAACAAAATAAAAACCAGGTACATGAGCATAGCCAGCAGAGGAGTGCCTTTGTGTACACAGGAAATACCAGAAACAAGTCTCAGGAAACAGGCTCTACCAAGCGCTGTAAAACCTACACTGGCAGAGAACAATCCCTTCTGTTCATGCCCCTGCCCCAGACAAATTTTTCAGAAGAGTAAGTTGGTATCACCAGCAGTGAGGTGCCAAATGAAAATTTTCAATTCCAGGTCAAAGCCACATAATAGAGTGGTAGTAGAAAGGAGATGGTGATCTAGTGAATATTTAACAGATTTTTTTTCCAACATCAACAGAGGCAGGTGCTTTCATCACATATACCAGAAGGTGCTGAATTAGGTCACAGAGGGAGAAACAAAACGTGTCAAGACTAAAACAGTATTCACTCCCATACCCATCAAAGAAACAACCAGCTCTTCCCCTGCCACCATCCCAAGGTCAAAACTGCCCCTGAGCATCCTCCTTAGCAAATGTAAAAGCAAGCATACGGTCATTATCTCCTGTTAATGCACTCTCAGCATGAATGCACAAATAAACCCATCAGAAGGATTACTTGTGAGGAAAGTGCTTCATTGGTGTTTGGGTCAGGATTTCCAGCTCATATCCTGAGATCAAGGTTATTTATAGCAATAGGAATACTCTCTTATCGTCAGTTTTACAGATGTAAAAAACAAAGGCCGAAGGAATTTTAACAGTTTATAAGGTCACAGGTTCAGTTGGTAGGGAGGGGATAGCCTGAGAGGGAACAATGGATCCTTATATTGCTGCATCCAATTCAATATACCAGAAGCAGACAGCCCTTTCAAGGAGAAAGGAAGATCCCGCAGAAGAAGCAGGCACAGCCTGGCTTTAAACACAATGCTCCAAATGAAATCTAGGGAAGGTGAAGCAAAGCAAAATGGGAAAAGGGCTTTTGAAGAGGAGGAGGAGCTCAAATAACAGGATAAATTTTTCTGCTGATGATTTAATTCAATTCTTAGGAATAGGTTTCTCTGTAATCAGTATTTCTCTCAGCAGCACAAATCCCAACCCCAGTAAAGTTAAAACACAGGCACTAGTATTACATGGATACAGTGACAATCATATAAAGCCCAAAGAAAGTCTCCGTTATTTACAGGGGCTTGATGGATAGTATCGTTTGCTCTTCTTACTGCAGAATTTTAGAGCAGTATTACCGTCACAGCCTGCAATCCAATTACCTTCCAAGTACCCAACATTTTACAAGATTTTACAGGTAGCAGTATTAGCATGTCAAGCTTCGGTATATGAATGCCTAGTATCTAAAAACCCAACCACAAAAACTTCATGTTGGCTGGTAATACATGTTTTCCATTTCACCTGGGGATAACATTTGCTGTCACAGTTTCCTCATTCTGTGCCATCACAGACCTACTTTATGCTTCATCCCACCCCCACTGTTTTATTAAGAATCAGAAGCAACACTCTATTACAAAGAGCATCCTCCTTCCTTCAGTGCAACCATTTGTCTTATCAGTGGAAAACAAATATTTGCTCACCACAAAAAAAATGCATTTGTTTGTTACCTTTGGATCTCTAGCACTCTGTATTTCCCAAAAACAGAAGTTAAAGAAAAATAAAAATCATATTTCTCAAATTCCCATGCATTTAATTAGTAACCATCAGTATCAACATGGATACTTGTATGTACCCTGAGTTGGAAGAGCC
Organism: Orthonyx spaldingii; assembly: GCA_013397795.1. Lineage (NCBI taxonomy): Eukaryota > Metazoa > Chordata > Aves > Passeriformes > Orthonychidae > Orthonyx > Orthonyx spaldingii. The sequence goes on from VZTJ01006640.1 coordinate 77,862, forward strand.
AGCACAGTTAGCTTAAAGGAATTCAGTGAAGTGCAGCATTTGGGCTATATTCAGAGCCATGAGTGAAAATAACCAGCAGTGAAGACCTACTGAGCTTTAACCTCAGTTTTTGCACCCGTCTTAGTGGGCTTGAGCCATTACTTTAATCCAGCCTTTCTGTACTATGGGTGTTCATGTGATAGTATATTAGTATAAGGTAAAGGAAAGGAAGCAGTGTGCAAGACACAGAAGATGACTTCTTGAAATTACAGAATCTAAAATCCATAACCAAAGTCTTATGCAAATCTAATTCTGGTGAAAAATGCTTAACCTTTGAGGAAAGTGCTTTCAAGAGAAAGCTCTCCAAAGTAATTTTTTGTCCTGGTAAAAGCTCACATGATAATTAGTTAGGAGAGCCAGTGCAACGAGGAGCTGACCACATTGATTTCCTCTTAATGAAAACATAAACATGATCTTGAGTAGATGGTTAAATCCATATGCTGATCCTAAATCAATATGATGGTTGGGGTTAAAAGGCACCTTTAAGAACACCCAGTTCCAGAAACAAACTGCTATCACTTAATGATGATTATGAAAACAAACACAGAGAAGTCACGTTGATGAACTGAACAGCCTTAATTATGTTTCTTTGTTTAACCTCATTATTAGTCACATAATGAGTGCAAGCAAGTTAGAAAAGACTCAAGAGTGGCATCAGGCGTGGCAGCCAGGCAGATTTGGGCTAGCTCTTGCACTATGCTCCTCAAGCAGGCTAACCAGACTCTCACACTATATTAAGAATAATTTTCCTAATGTCTGGCTGAAGAGGGGAAAAAACCCCAAAAAGTCAGAGGAGTGGAGGAACAGGAAATAAGTATTTTTTCAGCAGACAGCCACCAACCACATCATGTGCAGTAAGTTGTTCTGGGAGGTGAGAGCCCTGCTATTCAAAAACAGAAGTAAGAAGAAAAGGCCACCAACTTGCAAAGAGAGTATCAGGTGAAAAAAACAGAAGAAAAATTCTGTTACACTGAATTGGCATTTATTGCACTCTTCTGGTCTGCAGTCTACCAGTAATCTCAAATATGACATCCTTCCAGGCTTCTAACGTAGATTTAGTAAATATATATTTAATTATTACAGACCAGACATTCCAAAGGAAGATAAGTATTTAATATGCTGCCTATCAGATTGTATCAAACAAGATTTCATTGGCACTTGATATGTGAGTTAAGTGTATATGAATTCAGTATTTCCATTGAAGGATCTCCACATCTTACACTTTGTACTTGCAGGATAAAGGACTCTGCTGCTTGAACCAGCCCCAGCCAAATAGATAGTACAAATTATATGTAACACAATCCCATCAGAGCACACAGCAAAATAATTCTTGAATGGGGCAATAAGAGATGAGCATTTTCCAGTTTCCATTCCATGAAAGTTGGGTAATGGTGATTTTTTTTTTTAACGCAGCACTATGTGACTGAAGAAGTTAAGCCCTTATTTCAGAAGAACTTTCCTCCTTAAGTCTCTTGCTCCCTAGAATGACTCACTTTTCAGAAAGAACATTGCCTGCTTTTGGCTAAGAGCAAATACATTATCAGTTTAAATCATTACAGAAAATGTTCTTTCCAACTATAACGTACTACAATACCAACCCCCCAAACAGCCATAGATTATTTTACTTTTGTCCTGGAAAAAGAAAAAAATCTTTTTCACGATATTTTAAAAAATTGCATTTATCTTCCTCATCTCTCTTTAGCATGCAGTTCCTGCAGCTTTAAATTCAGCTCACAACTGTAGGAAACAAGGACCATGAAAATATTCACGGTGAAGAATGATTTGACAAAAGCCATCAGTTGGAAAAGCTCACAGTTACAGAGTATCTCTTTTACTTGAAATTCTTCATCTAGCATGTTATTAATCCATGTGGTGTTTGTGACTCCTCATAACCACTAAATTTCAGAGAGAAATACCACTTTTCACCACCTCTTACTGACCTCTGCAGTACGGACTTCTGTTCAACAAAGCAGAGTCAAGCAAAAACCCAAGGAAGTGCTCAAAACCACAGACCCTTATCAAGGCAACTCCAGGAGTCTCCCTGACCAGAGTCCTTCACTAGAACAATGAAATCATCAACCAAAACAGTGAAACGCCATGGGAAGCTGAACATTCACTAAAACAAAACATACATTAGTATTACCAAAAAACACCTGGCAAAACCCAAATGCCAAATGAAGACAGTCAACTTCCCCACAGAGTGGAGGCAACTGCAGTAAACCCAGCAGTGTTACTAATTTTATTGCAACAAAATTGCTGTCATTGGTGAGGAAAACAGCCAATACACAAGACTCCATTGTGTTTTTAAGCAAGCATGTCTGCATCTACCCTGGAGCTGTAAGGCTGCATGGGTCCATTGACACTTATAGATGCTCAAATTTTTTACACTGTTGCTTACTACCATGCACATATTGTCAGACAGAAAGTTTAGACTCCAGCACCTAGAAAGAAATTGTAAAGCCAGTTAAATAGACCTTTGCTACAAGGAGTGGGTCTACTCAGATTTTCTATTAATTCATTTCTTTATTAATGTCGAATTCCCCTTGTTTTCTATAATGAGTACAATAACTAACGAGAAGAATAGTGAACCTGGTATCTTCTACAGTGATGGCATTTATTTCTTCTTCTTCTTTTGATGCATATTTCTAGCTATTCTATTCCTTGCTTGCAAACAGGCAAGAGGCTTTATTCCCAAGAACATGCTGCCTTGATTTAATGAAACAAAATCTTTTGCCCTCTTTATACATTCCTTTATGAAGCACAGATTGCTGCTGCTGCTTCTCCCTTGTAATCGTTAGTACAACAGATGGGTCAAATTTGGCTCTCAACAGTCCAGCAATTTCAGGAAAACAGTTCTCTTGTGGATTTCTTACTGTCAAGTGAAAAACATCTACTAAGAAAAAACAAAGCTATTTACACTTCATGGACTGGTTCCCAGGCTGCTTGCTTCTCTTTTGGACTGCGATAACCTGGTTATTTGAAGTGACCTAAAGGCAGAAACCTTTCAGGCACAGAAAACCAATAAAATGCTAATGTATTCATATGTTTGTTAGAGCTTGCCTGTGCTTAACTGAAATTGCAGAAATTGCTTCGCAGTCTCTTTTTTAGCCTCTTGTATCCAGCAAAGTAATAAAAAAAAAAATACCTCTTGGATCATAAATCTATTTATGGCATCCAAAAGTTTTCATGTACTCCACAAGTTTTTTAACCTATATTTTCATTGAAAATTTCATATGGTATTCTTGTGTATCTATATTTCAAATTTAAATATTTACTGCCAAACATGGTAGAGAAAATTCAGTAAAGACCTTCAAGAGTCCATCTACTATAAACAGGCTGCTAGAAAGCTGAAAAGCATGTGACTAAAAGAAAATAGAAGCAAAATCAACAGAAACTTCTTATAAAGAAAGGAAGACATATCATTGTGACAAAAAATATGAGTCAGTGCAGACAGGACCTTATCTTCAGAAAACATACAAGTAAGGCAATCAGGTTTCAGAAGATTATCATCCACAGAAGAAAATAATTGTGTGTGTCTTTTTGGTGACCAAGTAAAGCAGGGATGTCTATGCATCACAGGATGTAGAGCTGATGAATGTGCTATAAAATAACACAAGTGGAAAAGAACAGGCTTTCAAACCATTTTTCTCCTTTTTCATGCTATCTCAGACAACAGACAATTATAAAATATCAAAAAAAAAATTAACCCCCCTCCACCCCAACTAATTCTCTTAACTCAAAAGAATGCATGTAGAGCTAGGAAGTACTTTAGGTTTTCCACCAAAGAATAGACATATAAATGTTAGTACTTTGTTTAAAAATTATAAAAGTCTAAAAGACTATTTTAAGGATTAAATACATGAAAAAAAGTCATCTTTGTTAATTTCAAATACCTTTTCAGCTTTGATTAAAGACTCACTGAAACTGGACCACATAGAAAAGACCTAAAACTCTGGAAATGTTTTGACAATTTCTCTTGGAGGATCAAGGATCACCATGGGCAACATTACTGTCCACTCTTCCATTGAGGACTGACCAAGTACGCAGCTACAAGGGATCCCAGGATCTGGGCAGTGTCTAGAAGATCCTCCTCTAATTTTGGACATATCTGAGCTGTCCCTTCCAAGTTGAGCAATGAGCAATTTCCAGTCCTGAGCTTCAGAAGAAATGGACTCAGGACTTTCTTTGAGCTCCTCTCATGGACCTACTCTTACAAACAAACAGCAGCAATAACAGAATTGAAAGAACAAAGTCACACTAGACTTATGCAGTGTAGCCAGACTTCTGTACCAGACACAAATCTTGCAAGTCCAGAGAGCAGTTTTCTCCTTTTTTTCCTTTTAAAATTGTTACAACAAAGTTCTACTATAGGTATTCATATCTCTGCTAAAAAACCCCAAATTAACAAAACAAATTAAAAATCCAACAACAAACAACAATGACAAAACCACAAAAAAAATCGATGCTTTTTAAACTGCACATTCTTAGCAAGCTATCAGTAGTAGCATGGATAACAATAAAAATCAGATGTGATTTGCATTGGAGCAATGATTCTTAATATTCCCCTTACTCCTTGCCTCAGAATTGTTCCTGGCAGGCTTATTGTATATAACTGAATACAAATAGCTACCTTACATAAAACTAACTCAACTTACGAAGACAATTTTTGCAATTTAAATAAATTCATGGGCAGTTTATACCCAAGAAACTTATCAGCATTCTAGCAGTCCTTTCACAATGAAATCTATATCCATTTAACAAACTGAGTCACATAGATCTCCTTTACAGGCTATTGTCTCATTTCAGAAAAAAAACACCTCCAGAAATGCTTGTAAAAGAGAACAAAATACCTAAATAAACCCTTACTGCTTGTTTTCTTTGTGGGTTTGGTACTCAAAGTTAGTAAATATCATTATCTTTCTTGCTTTGCTTTAATTATACTGTCCTTTTGGGCATAGAAGAGGATGTGGAATGCCAAAAGAGTCTCACACCCCTGAAAAGGCAGTACAAGATAGAGTCATTAAGAACTGGACTAACTCTGTCATTTTTCTGTAGATCATTCATAATAATGATTTGTGGGATTATTTCACGCCTGACTAGCCAAAATACTTTTCTATATTGAGGTTCTGTCTTTAACAGAGGCTTTTATTTGTCACCTAGAAGAACAATATTCTGTGAAGTTCCTTTTTAAGTAAAAGGGTAAAGAACCATCATTTAAGATAATTTTTCAGTAGAATGCAGCACTGCTGTGCTTTTCAAGGCAGCCCTTGAGCATGGATGTGGTGCCTTTTTCTGGTCTTGGGAATGAAAAACCAGACATGGTAGAAGGGTTGGGGATTAATTGCCTCAGTATTTTAACAGGAATTCTGTCATCCGGTGCATCACTTTGCCGAGGTGAAAGGCCTTGCGGTGCCCACCATGCGTGCATGCATGCACCCACCACCGTCGATCACTATACATTTTATAGACCTAATACATTAGCATATCTACCAAAGTGGCCCAATAAGGGGCTTGGATGATCTAATTTCTAGTTTACAGAACAAATTCTACTGCAGGAGCCATGGCTCCTCAAAATAGTAGGATGTTTTGTCTCCTGACTCTACAAAACCTTGGAACTATGCTGAATTATCAGACTTAACAAAGTACAAGTATGCATGCTAATACTTGTGGATACACAGAACTGTGTAAAAGGTACAAAAAGGAATAGCAAAAAATCCTTTAGGCATCAGATGCTCTAACGATCTAAGTTCATTAACTAGAAAGATATAAATCATCATTACAGCAGGAAACAGACTGCAACATTTAAAACTCAATTAGCGAGAACGCAAGCAAGTGGTAGGCTGCAAAATCTGGCTTTTCTATCAAATCAAAAATTTAGAAGAATCAGCACCTGCTCTTTTGCTACTTTAGTGCTGGACAATCCGGAAATAGTTCTCTGTTGTAAATGGCAACAGTAAAAGAGTTTATTGGGTAACTTAAAAGGCCATTTCTATTCCTTGTACCTTCACTTCAGTTTTTGTATTTCTTATCTACAGTGCTCTAATATTCATAACTGCTGACACAGTTTTTGAACTGCTAACCAGCATGAAGTCATTTTGTTAGCATTTGTAAAAATGGAAAGCTATCTAATATTAAGAGTGTATCTTGGTTTTTAAAATACACTAAACTTCACTAAACTTCTTAAAATCACTAAGCATCTAGAAACTGAAAATTCACGTTTTGCAGTTGCTGATGGATACATTCCTCAAACCAGGCAAATGGTATGTCAAGAGAAGAGGAAAGCACAAGGTGTAAGACGAGGAATTTCTAAGCTGCAAGAGGTCACTTAACCTGTTCCTCATATTCCCTTCACAAACAAAGTGATAATTCTTCAAAAAGAACGGTAATTTTCTGCATTCAGGAAGAAACAAAAAAGGCTGTATATTTCTTCACAGACCATGTGTATCCTGAGCAAAATACATATTAAATAATACAAATAAAGACATTTATTTCTGCTAACTGGTTAGGTAATCAATACAGGATGAAAAGGGTGCCTAAATACAAATGACAGGAAAATATATTGATTATTAAGTTTAGTTGTCTTTTGTTGGCCTGACAACAAGGAGAGAATGGAGACAGTGAGGGGTTCAATGTGACAAATGAAGACTTTGCAAGAAATTACAGAAAGAGCAACACTGAGGAAAAAAATATGATCATGCAAATATATCTAACTTTTGAAATAAAGTATAGGCACAGTGTTACAATTGTTCTGGATATACGCTTTACAACTGTAAATTTCTACTTTAGTTTTGCTCTTCCCCTTGTGCTTCATTTCACCCTATTTTTCAATATGTCAGGACAAAGACAGCAGAGCTACAGCAGGAGAGAAGGAAGGGTGCAGAGTTTTCCAAGCCTCTGCTTGTCCTGACACTGGGACTGCATCAAAACCTGAGACACACAGAACTGACTCCCAGTCTCAATGCCAGAACAAGTTCATGCTTAACTAAGAGGCCAAGAATAAATGAATTACAGATGCGAAAAAATATAATTCCTGGATAGAATTTTGAGACAATAGCTGTCATCTAATAATCTACCACCATACTTTATTTTTAAGATTATGTAAGACAGAAAAAAATCTGCCATTCTGAAAGGAATGAGTAAACAAAACCAGTGTATGTTCAAAGTCAGAATCAAGTTTCATGTTTAGTTCAAGGCATTCTTTACAGAAAATGGGTCCTCTGTAATCAGCAGTCTATTGCTACCCATACATGTGAGTCATATACAGATTTTGCATCCCAGACAAAAATTCTCCCTCACTGCCACCGTATTATTAGAGAGGTATTTATTTCAACAGAAAGCAAAACAGAAAGAGAAGTATGTTGTTGTTTCCACTGAAAAGCATCAGGAAAAAAAGGTGAAAAACAGCAGCTTCACAGCATACAAAAAATGCATATGAGGCTGCAGAATACCATTGAAGTTGATCTCTAACCCTTTAATCTCTGCTGAAGTCCTGCAATTTTCATACTTTATCTATCAAGAAAACCTGCACCAGCTCAGACTCTGATCTGTGTAAGAGTCAGCATCAAGGCCTCCTCATTACAAAGGCAGCATCCCCTCTTGCACTGGATTTACACTGCAGCATCACAGGTGAAATGTTCATGGTGGCACTGCAACAACTGGTGTGGAGCCAGGTCATCCTGCCTTGTGCTGCTGGACTGAGGAAGGACCAGAATGGATGGCCAGTAGACTCAGGAACTGCTGAAAAACATCTGATAGCCTTCAGCAGGCAGTATTTCTTTCCGGGACTATCTACATCTCCTTTATTTCTTGTTTAAAAAAATAAAAATACTTCTTTAGAAAGACTTTTTGCAGTTAGTTAATCAGTACATAATGGCTCAAACATTAGGTGGCTACTCTACAATAAAGTAAGGCAGCATCTGCTGGCTGCACTTCAAATTAATTTTTAAGGATTTTGAAGGGCAGTGTCAGTATAATGTGGGGGTAGGTACCATGCTACACTGAGGAGCCCCATTTATATTAGCCACTAAACTGAGCAGGTGTACAGCCTACAATACAATACACTCAGCTCTTACTTCAGAAACTCATGCCAATTCTTTCTGCTCTCAATTCAGATTTATTTGATTTTTCCATTCTAACCTAATTCTGTTTCTCTGCACCTCTGGGGGAAGCAGTTCCTGCTGTATTAGGTTTAGACAGGGCATGCCTGATGTTAATACTACATGGGAATGCATCAGGTAGTCAGACACATTATTCAGAAAGGATTTACAGCATTCCCAGTTGAAAACAAACAATGTAAACTGGAAATTACTAAATCGAAACAAAACCTGTTTGCAAGATGCCTTGGCATGAACAAAAATTAAGGAAAATGTCCAGAGTACTACCTATTTTTACAACTAATTACCAACAAGTGTCACTAGATCATTTTCCTTCATCTCAGCTGTTCATCTTAAGGGTTTACCTTTGGCAGGGTGACAACAAAAGGAAGAGAAAAAAAGCCACTAACTTCAAGCCTAGAATCACTTAAATCAATTTTGGCTCAGAAAGCTGAAGGCCACAGCTCAAAATATAATCTTCATAGCACAATAACTTTAGAACAGCATTATTATTTAACTTAGAATAATAACAATTACATTCGATATAACTTAAACCCCCAGAAGGACTTGAGACACTGGAAGAAACATCATCTTACAGATTTCAAATAAAGGAAAAGAAAGACCAATATGGTAAAATTTTACTTTCATAAAGTAATCATTCAGTGGCATAATCCCCACTGGATTAAGTACTAACCAAGACGAGCTGTCACAAACTGAAGACAGACCAAGAGACTGTAGAACTAAATGGAGAGTTCACAGGAGGTAACATACTCCTCCTGCTCAGATCTCCTTTGTCTTGTCAGTGCCTCTCAGATGCCCTAATCCATGGATGAATCCAAGCCATATTAGAGATTAACAGCAGTTGGCCTGCAGGAACAGGGAATCTCCCAAAAAACAAGGTAAATTAGCCCACCTGAAGCTCCAGACTCTGCAATCAAACCAATGCAGGTGTCCACACTAACCTGTTTAACCAATGACTCCTGGATTGTCTACAGCAGATCACCGCAAATGCAGGTAGAAAGAAAAAGGTTTCCAGGTGGAAGCTTTCACTTGCAGGTGAGAGGTGCACACTGAGGGAGGCACCTACCTCGAGTGTGTGATGGTGGTGATGTTTTCATTTTGCCTACTCATACTTTCACTATTAGAGAACAGGCACAAGCATAAGCACACAGCCCAGAGCAGACTGCCAGCAAACTGACAAGCATCAAACAAGCATATAAGCAACGACTGGAGAGGAATCATTCCCCCCAGTCTTATGAAATACTATCCCAGTAACACTAGCTTTATGGAAATCTGGACAGTGTTACTGAATGGTATGTTGCCCTGTGCAGCTCATGTTGCTCTCCCACAAAAAATCTCTTATTGCGCACTCTAAGATGGAGAAGAATCCCCTTAGCATTTGTATTAAAAGGGTTTTGAAACCAAATCCTGGAGCTAACAAGCATAAAACATCAACCACAAAACAAATCTAAAAAGCTTCTGGTTTCCCAGGAAGGTTTTGGCTTTTTTTCCTTGCTATTTTCCTTAACAGCAAATCAAATAATAATAACAAATGGTTCTGATAATTAAATGCCTCCACACATTACTGGAGGCATTCATTTCATTGCACTTACATAGAAGTACAACAACTGTATGGTATGCTGCAGCAGAGTTTATTCTTCAAGAGTACTCCTCACGTACTTCCTCAGGCAAGAAAATTATTAACTCACCACATGCAACACATACTGACATTTCTCCATCATCAGGATCAAGCCAAAACACAACATAACACAAGTTATTATACACAAGCCTAAATTCCTACATTAAAGAAAAAACCCAAGAGCTATAATAAAAAGACTTATTCCTCACCTGATTATATTTCCTACCTATATATATATCCCCAGAAGTGTAAAGGAATTTCAGCACTATCTTGTTCACTTCTAAGACTTAACTCACATCTTCATGTAACATAACTTCTGCTTGGACTCATATATAGGACTTGGTAGGTTATGCTGGCTTTCCAAAACAAAAACTAGAAGATTAAAAAAAAAAAAGTCACAAAAGACAGCATGCTGGCTAATGACTCCTAACAGAGGCAGGCTACTGTAAATGACAAAAAAAAGTAAGTACCAAAGAAAACATTTCTTCTTCCATAATATTAGTGTAAAGAAACTGCCTGTGACTTCATGATACTGAGAGTCATAAGAGGAGAAAATCACTTTCAAGACACACCCTAGAAATGCGCAATGACTTTGAAAATTTTATAAAACTAATAAAAATGCTTCAAAAATATCAGTACGCATCTTCTTACTACTCTTAATTACTCATAATCACTGTTAATTAATAGTAAGCAATCTTATACTGGAATTTGTCCTCTATTTTCCCCTTACTGAACTGACTTAACAAATTACATACTGGAACTGTAATTTACTTCATGGGTTGTAGAAAGCTGACTACCTTTCCACCTTTGACAACTTTGCATCTTTCTGACTCATGACAGACTCATGGTGATACAGTAAAACAAGAGCACAGTTCACTTTCAGAAATGAATCTGTATCTCCTTCAACTAAGCTCTGTGCAATTCATTCTCCCAACATGTAATAGCAAGGTTTACAAACCCAGCAGGAGGCTGTGTTAATAGCACTGCTTTTCCCATGTGGGAACAGCAGCTGTAAGAACACGTGCACTAGCATACTCAAAACATGCAATTATTAGTTTGAATAAGATACCAAAGTGTTAAAATATCTTAATGAGGGGGAAAAAAGATCACTTGGATGCTGAATGATCCACAGTGAAGATATGTTGTTTTCTTTTTTTTTTTAACTCCCAAATTGATAGCATCCTCTTCTGGCACAAACTGTTGTTATTAGTCACAGAAGCTTTTTTAAAATTTATTTATTAAGTCAAGTAATCACAGGCACATAACCTCATCAGCATGAAGAACGGATGGACACTCCCAACAGGGTCTCCTATCCCCCTCCCAGCCCAGCCTCCTCTTCCCAGCATGCTCAGTATTCTTAAGTGATCGGATAGATTTGGCTGCCAGCACTACTGTCCATGTGCTCAATTTGCAGAGTGCCCACTTCAGTTACCTGGCCCACTCAGTGATGTTGCAGGAGCCAAATATCTGTGACTTACATGATGGTCAGGCTCCTCTCATTTTCTGCTGACAAAGCGCTACTGTTCCTTCACTGGATATGTATTGCCAACAGACACTAGAGTAAATAAAAATAATGCAACTGACCTAGTCTTTTAATATACCTCCAATGGCTTAAACTACAGTTTTCCATACAATAAAAGTTCAACCCCCTAAGTACGTCACCAGTTTTGAAATGGAAATCCTATTAAATTAAATCCATAGCTCTTGGACTCTTCTGTTTTTCTTCTTAATTCTGCTCCCTCACCAGTGAAACCCTGTAAATCAGGCAGAACCACCAACTCCCGCCAGCACCTACAACTGGAAGACTTCACAAGAACAGACCTGTTGTTCTAAATTTTGAAGATACTGAAGCAAATTTACTTTGCTTTCAAGATTTGTTGTTGTTCTTCAACAGACCCTTTTCTCACCATACTCTAAAGGTATTTCAGAGATACTTTAAAGAGGCTTTTGAATTTATTTTTCAGAATCTGCATACAGAGCCATTTTTATACTGCAATATGAAATCTCAAAAGAAACCACCAAGAATTCTGGCGCATGTGTTAAAAATCATGTGGCTACTTCTACCCTAACTTTGCATTCTGAAGCTCTCAGAGGGCTAACGAAAGACTAAAGACTTTCCAATGATATCATACTATGGGAAGATACCATGTGTGCACTGAGAACAGTTCAGTCAACTGTGCCTCTCATCATAGACATGGAACTTTTCTTCCAACTCCAAGCTGGCTTTTTATCTTTATTAATAGATGACCATCCATTTTTGTACCACCACTGACTTTAAAAGAAAATAAGCCATCTTTCCTCTGGCTTCTTCCCATCAACCTTTTCTTTTCAGTATGCACTGTTCTACTGCTTCTGCATCCTTCATCCTTGGAGCACTTTGTCTGTACTTGCTTTTGTTTCATTTCAGCTTGAATACAATCAGACATATGTTCATTATTCCAGACAAGTTTAACCAGGGCTTCTAATCACACATGGACAAAAATCAGCTCAATACTTGTCTGTGTTTATTAGATATGTCTTCTCAGACAAGACAGAATTTATCTTTTTCACACTTACAGCCATTCTGCCATTAACTGTGAAAACCAGGACTTTCTCCTCCACAGCAAGATGATGAGCAGGATGCTAACAACAGGAACACTCCTCTTCGTGAACAAAGCTAAGGACTTCATCCCATTTTTACTACTGTAACCTTTAATACATTCCAGTTCTTCCCTCATTTCCAGTTCTCTACTTGACAGTGCCTCCCACAGAGTGTCCTCATCAGAATTTATTAGCACATGCCCACTCTCTTATGCCAAGATAATGAATGAAAATATTGTATACAGTTTGCCTCCTGATGAACCTCCAAGCCTTCTGGAAAGTGGCACTTCCTTCAGCAGGCTCAGGGCAGCTCATTTTAGCTTTGAAAGGTTGGCAGAGTTTTGGTGAGAGACACAAGCATGGTGACCTCAGTAATTACTCCATTTCCTACAAGCCCAGTCTACACCAAAGCTCTCATGCAGGCCTAGAACAAATGACTGTAATATTACAAAGGGAGTATCTTCACCCCAAATTATAGTATCCTGTGATGCTCTCCTGGAATGAATTGTTATGTCCAGTACTAAGTTCCAGCTCAGAAGGACGTGATCTAGCAGCTTTTTCTGTTGCTGTTGTGCTTCCTCAGAACTATCTCCTGTCTCCAATACCTGCACACAGACCAGCAGCTGCAATTCCAGCTGGAGAGAACAAAGCAGATAATTTTGCAAAATGTAATCTATCAGCCACTATGCCTGCTCACTTTCCTTGCCTGGCTTCCGTCTTCTTTCCGATCAACCTCTTTGTACCTCCTGATTACATGTTGGAAGGGCATTAATTTCCTACTTTGCAGAAATGCTGCAGCCAGCTTTCTAACAGATCACCCTGATGGCCAAACTCATACTTCAACACCTTTTCACCACAAATCTGCAATCTGTGATCAACATTGTCCTCAGCATCCTGTCCTTAATTAAGATGTCAACTGTGTCCAAACAACAACAGAAAAATGAGATCACACAAATGTGTTCATTGAAAGCAGACAATACAATTAATTAATCAGTACAAAATTGCTGCGTTACCTTCCCCTCAACACGTGTCTAAACAAGGACATAACATAAGAAAAAGTCTGTAAAAACATGGCATGGCATCAATTCTGAAACTCTAGGTAAGAAACCTGCAGTTCACAAGCTATTCACAAGACACAAAGGTGGTTAACCTCTTAAAAACCATTAAAAGTCATCTACGCACAGAAAGCCTAAACCAGCATGGGAGTGGCCCGGATAATCTTCGGAAGTGGTTTCCAACCCCAGCCATTCTGTGACAACATGAGAGCAGGATGCCCTAAATATCTTAGAAAAGCCTAAAAGTTTGCCTCTCAATCTCCTCTCCTCCCATTTACTCTAGAAACAGTACAGGTGTGATATCTCAGATGCATAACAACTGGCAGCCACAAGCCTTCTAATTACTGACCATTAGTCCCTTTGTCTTTGGAAACAGCATGGTACTGTCAACAACACTTTGGCTCAATAAAAAGCTTTACTAGCTGTGGTACTACAGACTGAGTACCATACATACAGAAAAAAGTAATAAAAATGAAAATCAAAGCAAGTCTCTTAATTCCAGTGAACCACAGCAGCTACAATGAAGCAGAATAAAGGAGTTCCTCTTTTTTCCTATCTGCGTGCCAGATACCTGTTCCCAGAAAATATTAACTACTTGCTTTACTTCAAGCACATACAAAACTATTAATTGTACCTTGAAGACCAGCAAGGTTTCAAAGATACACTGAACAGCACCCTCTTAACAGTAGGGCAAAGCCCCTACACAAAGGCTTGTATCTGGTTGGTTGCAAATGGTTCATCAGCTAATGGTTCATTAAGATGACCAAAGTTCAGACTGACAGGAAAAGCCACATCCTTCTTCTAAACACCCCGCAAGGTGGTTTCTTAATTGCACACTGCTGCAATGTCCTGGGGCAGGCTCTTTTAATATCTGCAGAGGAAAGTTCCTTGTCATCCCAATTGTTTGTAACCCATATGCTCTAGATCATTCGAGGTTTGATGCATACTCTGCTGCTTGTCAATCAGCACTTATCACAGGGGAGAGGCTTTGCCCAGGAAGATGACTATAACTCTTGACAGCTGATTGTCCCTTTTAACCTTATTTTCTGTTTGGTGCAACTTCAGACAAGAGACATTGCTGCTTATATTACTGCCAAAGCTGCTGGTCAAGTTCAACCATATGAAGTTCAACCAGGGAAAGTGCCAGACTCTGCACTGGGATGGGGCAATCGTGGATGTACAGATTGGGGAATGAGATGCTCGAAAGTAGTGTTGTGGAAAGGGACCTGAAGGTCTTGCTTGTCTGAAAGTTGAATATGAATCAGCAGTGCCCTGGCAGCCAAGAGGGCCAACCCTGTCCTGGAGTGCATCAGGCATGGCACCACCAGCCAGGCCTGAAGTTTTGTCAGGGGAGGTTTAGGTTGGATATTAGAAGAAGGTTTTTCACCCAAAGGGTGTTTGGGCACTGGAACAGGCTCCCCAGGGAAATGGTCACAGCACCAGCCTGACAAGAGTTCGATAAGCCTTTGGACAATGCTCTCAGGCACAGGGTGTGATCCTTGGGGATGGCTATGTGCAGGGCCAGGAGTTGGACTTGATGATCCTTGAAGGTCCCTTCCAACTCAGCATATTCTATGATTCTGTGATTCCCTAGCAGCACATCAACTGTCTGGCATGACATGGCCACCACACAGAAACAGGGCAAACTTGTCACAGCAGAAAAGTACTGGCCCTGACAAGGGAGAGTACTGTTTGCCAGCAACGATCTGTTACCTATTTGACAAAAGCAGCAGCTACATGTCCAGAATCAGACACCTCCATAGGTGGCTCAAGAGAGGAATTACATGTTGGTTTGTTTTTCTTGATGATGACACCTGGGCACAGAATTTCAGACTCTATCTTCACCCCCACTCTGCATGAAAGCCATCCCAATGCACAGACCATCTCTCTGCAGCAATAAGCAGCACAGGCCACCCACCCACACCACTGAGCTCACAGATTAGAAGAAGTTTAACCCTTCTAGAAAGAAGCTTGCACTGAAATACAAAAACTTAAAAGAGGCACCGGCTCCATACTACGTAGTACAAAGATACTGCCATATTCTTGTCAAAAACCTAAACACTTTCCATAGCTAACACAATGCTATCTTAAATCCCATTGTTTGGCTAGACCTGGCTGGTGAATGTGCAGATAGGCATACTGGCCCTTCCACACATCATGAACAAGGGATTCTTTTGCTGGCATTTGAGTAACATGGTCTAGTGGAAGGTGTCCCTGCCCGTGGCAGGGGCGATGGAATTAGATGATCTTGGGTCCCTTCTGACCCAAACCATTCTATGACTCTATTATTTCAGTTACTGTTTTCAGTAGGTATCATGCCTGTCTCTCAAAAACTCCTTACCTATATCTGTACCAGGTAATGGGCATCCTGCCCTAGCAATGCACTACTGATACTCTGGGGCACCCCTGCAACCTCAACTAGACACCTAGGATCTAAGCTGTGCTCCTCAAAGAATGTGCTTGCAATGACCAATCAACTATTTGTATGGTTCTTAGATATTTTTCCAAGAACCACATGCTTAATTGTTTCTGTTTCAAGAGACTAGTCATAAATATTTGGTGTACATATCCTAACGCAATAACACAGTGTGCATTAGCAATTAGGATGAGAATGATGTAAAATAATATTCTGAGAAGAGCAAAATTTTTTTTTCCATCACATTGAGAAATCCCTCAGGTCACTTTTATATACATGCATTTTGTTGAGACAGATCATTGTTAGGTTCCACACTAGTCCCTTTCTTTAAAATTCCTTGATTCCTCTCAACCTTGTTTGCAGATGCTCAATTACTCTGCAGAAATGTAATGTATCTAGATGCAAGTAAAAATCATAATCTTCAGTAATGGCCTCTTGAAAAAAAAAGTTTGCTTGAAGATGCACATTAAAACTGTGAGACTCAATTATGTACTGTCAGTCATTCCAGTAGCTTCCTACCATGGTAGGTGTTTGGGGATAAAGAGCTGGAACTAATTCCTCCTTTTAATTCCATTTTTAAGATCTCTGTAATCTCCATATACAGTTCTTAGACCTTCCGTGGCTGTTCCAGCTATACCAGCCAACCTTGCAAAAGTTGCCTTACACATCTGCAAAACCAAAATGGCCCTAAGGGCCATATACTATAACCTTGACATCATTTTCATGGTACTGCCTATTTTGAAACTCTGGATCTAAAATCTGATTGAGACAGTGGAAGCATTTGTAAATCAAAAATTTGCAAAAATCATAGCAAAGGTGCTTAAAATACATTTTCTAGAAAACATGAAACTGAACTGTTACATATATGCTAAATATGTATTTTTGCTGGCTTTATACTACTGCAAGTTTATCCTTCTCTTTTATATAATGATCTAAAAGCAGAGTTTACTCTTCTGTAATATGGGCAGTATCACAGATTACTACAGTCTCACAGCTGAACCTGAAAAAATTGCATAACTATTTGTCCTGGTTTCAGCTAGGATACACTTAATTTTCTTCTTAGGAGCTGGTACAGTGCTGTATTTGAATTTAGTATGAGCATAATGTTGGTAACTGCATCAAAATTGGATGAATAATATAGTACAAAAAGTGTTTTGCCCCAAATGCTGTTTAGCTCAAATTCTTATCCTGATTGCTTAGCTTCAATAAGGACACCCCCACCCCCAGCCTATAACAACAGAGGGGACAGGACTTAGTGGGAGAGATTGATTTGTGAAGCAGAAACTGTCTTTTACTAGATGACTGCAGAGAGCCTGGCATAATGCTACTGTAATCTGATTAGCATGGCTCACTACTTCTTTTATTAAATAATAATTTACAATAACAAACCCTCAAATGATAGAGACTAAAATAATTCAATATTATAGTAAATTCAGGTGGTTCTAAATACACGACCAAATTTGATTCTTAGAAGATGTTTTGTGATATGTTAGCTGACCATCAGGAGTCTCCTTCTCTGAATTCACCGCTCCATGTCAGCAGTGTGTACTCCTCACATCAGGGTCAGTAACCCCTACTGCCTCACCTCCATTTCGGCTATCTTGCTGACACAGCGACAACGTAAACACCTGCCAACAACCTTCCTCTGCAGTGGATATACAGATACAATGAAGCCCAGTCATCATCCCAAGCCCTCCTCTTCTTAACATGCAGCCAGAGACTGGGCACCCCACTCCAGTGCAGAATTTAAAGGTCCTATCAAAAGGAGAAACCAGTCACCCCACCTCAGTGCACACACAAAAAGCCCCCAAATGACAGGCCTGTGTTTCACCACTGCATTTAGCCCCACAAACACCTGCCTTTTGCCAGAGTCACTACAGTCCAATAAATAAGCCACTACCCGCAAAGCTTTGACAAGAGTCCCATGTAACACCAATCAATAGCACACAGGGCCCTGAGTTCAGTCCTGGAAGAAAATACATATCAGTATCTGCTCTCTCCAATGTTTCAATACAGGAAAATGAAAAAATCTTATTCTAAACAAAACAACAAAAGCTTGGATTTCTTTTTGACAGTCTCACATATACATGAGTAAAAGAATACATAAAAGCAAAATATGAAAAAATGCCTCAAGTAGAAGGCAATACACGCTTATAGATTAATTATATTCTTTCCACCATCAGCTGCTTGAAAAGGACAACTGCATAGATCAAAGCATTGTTACACACCAGAATTTTATTGCTCCCAAGAGAATTAATTCAAAAGAAAAATCACCCCACTCATTTTAGAATTTAGGATAGAATAAACATTAATCTTAATTTTTGTCAAGAAATTCTCTCCAGCCAGGGATGGTACAAGACACATTTCTTCTTGCTTTCACTCCTAGTTGAGTTTTCATCTGCTGCCAGACTTCCATCAAACCTACCTACTTGCTACAGCGATAGTACATTAATGCTTGCCTGCACTTGTAGCCTGTTCTCTGAGATGCCAACCCACGCCTCCTCTCAGACAGGACACTGTGAGCCCCCTGAGGGAAAGCATGATGCAGATGTGCCGAAGGAGATGAAAGCAGCAGCTTATGCAAGCAAGCCCGAATTTCTTATGCAGAGGCTTTCAAGTTATACTTGTATATCTGCTAAAGAGAAAGGAAAATTCCTCAAAAGCTAAAGAAAAAGATGCTCCCACATTGAGAAAGAAACAACCACCATTTTGATACATGGTACAATTACATTATCTGCAGGAAATTCAGCAGTTTAGATTACAACAGAAAGGGCAGAAAAGAAATCCCTCACATAAATGAACATGTGACTTCAGAAAATGACTGGATTCTGCCTTCACGGAAAAGAAGAAAGCTAAAAGCACAAGATTTACAGGGATTGCTGTAAGGCCAGGAAGGGAGATGTCGTTCTACATCTATTTGCTGATGCTCAGCAAGCCACATATTTATGGGTTTATCACAGAAAAGGGGGCATGGGTTTTAAAAGCAGTTGCCTTTCCCCACTGTACTGCTTAGCAACTCAATAGGTAAAAGCAGTGAAGTAGCCTCAAGCACCATTATGTATTTAAAATTAATTCTCACCTTCTGCTATTCAAGTATTGCTTTGTGTTTCCCAAGAAACAATCCAGTAAATTACGTTCTGCCCGAGTTTGGTCTGTGACCATTTTTCATCTGTTAATTCTGTGTTATTCCTGTTCTGCTTTTAAGGCAAACTCAGGCAGCAGATCGTTCTGCATGGTCTGCCACCATTAGATTGCACTCTGCAATTCTGCTCTCCTGGAGAGAACCATCTGGTCTACAGGTTTTAGATGCTGACCACCTGGGTGAAAGCAACTTCATTAAAATTTAAGACCAAAAAAAAAAAAAAAAAGAAGAAAAAGAGTACAGTACTTCTATTCATTTAGGATGTGCCTGTAGAACAAAAACACACTCTGTGTTTTTAATACACCACTGGTTATATATATACACTTTCTAGTTACTACAGTAACTTTCAATTTCATATATTTTTCTACAATGTTTTAAACATGTAGAAATTTCATAGATCTTTTCACATCAGCATCACTAACTTCTCATTGGAGCAGACAGAAAATACACATATGAATGCTTTAAAGTAATTTAGAATTCCTAAGGAATAGTCAATAGTGAAGTCTGAACAAATAAACAAAATATTTGTATTAAAGAGAAGGAATTAAAAAGGGAACTTTTTTTTTCAGTTGAGAAGCATAAACTGCATATAAAAATCATGCTCTGAGCTGGGAAGTGCCTCATTAATCTTGTCAGTGTGTATGAATGGGGAGCTTTTCAAAACCTTTTAACATCTGTCTGATTCTGTCTCTTGTAAATCCTTATCCATTTCAGTAGGATGAAACAAAGACCTAGGCAGACTACTTTCTAAAAGCCTTTGGCTACAGACAGCCCACTGCACATATCATTATGTACAAGTCCTCAGGGTGGAATAAAAAAATAGAATACAAGGAAATTAACTCAGTCTTCAAATCCTACCTTTTGCTTGGATGTTTTTCCTATGAGTTCATAATCCATTTCAATTTACCTTTTTAGCCCCTAAAATCTTCTGTTTTCTGGAATGCTACCATTATAATTTGCATTGTTTGTTTGACACTGTGTTCCTCTGAATAGTAAATAAGCAAACTACATATTTCATCCATATTCCATTGCCTTCACAGAGTACTATATGTTAGCCAGCTCCTCACAAGCATCAAATTAACATACCTTTTCAAAGAATAAAGCCTCAAACCTCCACATGCTTCAAGAGAATACAAATTACCACCTAATTTTCCAAATTTTTTAAAATATGAGGGGTTTTAAGTCCTCAGCACAAAGACTGGAGCAACATATCTAGCCATGCTACAGAGAAAACATATCCTGCTTGTTCACGTTCCTTTTCTTATCCATCACAGTATCTGAACTGGGCCAGTCTTTAGCTCTTACTCATCTCTGTTGGTAAGAAAAACCACCCTAAATGAACAGAACTAGTGGGATGGGGTAGAGATGCACACATACTAGAGGAAACTTAATAAAAAACTAGAGGTTAAATATCACTGAGGGTTCATCTGTTCTGATAAGTATAAAACAACATTTGCAACCTCTGACTGTGCTTGACCCCAGTGTTCAAGAAGGGGAATAGCAACATGTTGAAGAGCAGTATCACCAGGTATGTTTAGACTAAAGAATTAACAGGTTGATCCGTGTTCTTCTCAGGTCAACTCAAAAATAAAATAAATAAAATAATGCTTTGCTTTTTTTAACATTCCTTAGAGGACTTCCAATTAGTTTATTAACCAAACATTAATCTTCCCAGTGATTACTATGCACCCATACTTCTGCCCTTTCCCAGAAACTGCTGCATTAAGATGCTGTGTCACCCACACAACCACAACAGTGTTCAGCCACTGTTCCCCCTACAACCTCTGGAACTCACAGCTATCACAGGCATAACTCATCCTGTGAGAAAAAACTGTTTTCTTCTCCTTCGGGAGACAATCCAGACAAAAATATCATTACAGGAAAGATATTCAGTAATACAGCCACCCAGACCTGTGCTAGGGACCAATACAAGTGGTCACTTCCACAGAGGATACTGTGGCAAAGCAAAAAAATCAGTGGCAGCCTATGAGTTGCTTATGCTTGGTAAGAACAGCAAACAGCTGCAAAGAGCAATCAGTCTGCCCAGGCAGTATATAATGAGCTAAGAAACAAAATACGGGCTGGAAAAGGCACATTACATTCCAGAAAAAGTTGCTACTAATGTAGGAAACAAAACAGTGTTAACACCAAGGTCTCTCTGATATTTCTTGCTACATACTGCAGACACCTCATGGAATAAAAGAATTAACAGAACTCAGTATAACTTTCTCTGACTTCTAGAAACACCAAGCAGGAAGGCTGTACTGCTGTACTGTACCTTGGGATAGAAGTAACTTAAAGAATACTTACTTCAACCTTATTTGTGTGCATGCTATTACAAAATTAGAAGACACCTAAAAGATGTTTGACAGAAAAATATTTGGAACAAAATGTTAATAAGCAAATAAAAGCACAGCTGAAAGCTCTGCAAACATCAGCAGTGACACAGAGTGATTTGTACTCCCTCTGACAGAGTTCACGTGGGTACAGAGCCCTTAAGCTGTTCTCAAGACCAGAGCTCACGACATTAAAACTCTTCAGCAAATACTGCCTAGTTATGAAATATTACCTACACCAAGACTCATTGCTCAGGACTAACAGCAGCCATCCGTTAAGCAGGGGGCCAAGCTTTACGTTTCCTTTGAGAACCACAGCAAAAACAGTCCTTGCTGTCATTCTTAATTGAAAAATCAACTTCAGTAAGTGAATTGGAAGTTCATTCTTTCTAAGATGGGAGAAAAGAACACAAAAGTCCGATTTCCAAGAGGGGAAAAAAGGTCTTTTAACATCTGATTCCAGAGGAAAAAAGACATTTAATACCCCTTTAAATGAGATATTATACTAGGTACTTCTGTGGTGTCACATCTGTTACTGAAGTCTATCCTGAATGTAGTGTCTAAAATCATGACATAGCATTACTTCAGTACTCACTGCAGTACTACTACTAGCATTATCAAAAGCAGATAACCATATTTCATACTATGGGACACAAGACACAAAAAAATGCCTAAAAATTTCAAAAGTCCAACCAGGAGCTAATGCAGTTTACGTATTTAATTCCAAAACTGCACAAGTTGTAAAAAAAGTCTGAGATGAAAACTGTAGTAAATTTAAACTCCTTTGTGAATGGAAGTATTTTAATTGAACTTAAAAAAAACCCCCAAACTCACAAAGACCTCTAATTATCCCCAATTCAGAGACATTTAAAGCAGGCTCCATTTTCCTGGAGGGAAGAGACAGGCACTCTCCTCTATACTATGATTTTGCCAGCTTTTTTCTTTTTATGTTGCATCTTTCTACAGAATTTACTAAAATTTTTTAACAAACATACTTGAGATTAAGTAATGTGCCTTCACAATTCCTCGCACCTCAGGAGTCAATTTAAACATCTTGTTAAACTGAAACTTTGTGTTTGCTTCATGCAGATGAATATTCAACAGGTACTAAGGCAGCTCTGGGAGATTCACCGTGAACCTATTGAAGTGACCTGGATTAAAGGCGGAACTAAAAAGAGATTTCTTTTCTTTTTAAAATGCAAGTCCTTTCAATTCTGTTTATAATGAGCCTTCACAAAATTCTATTAAAAAAAAGTAAAAACTGAATTTGCATTGCTGCAGATATAACTAGCTTGCAAAAGGTTCAAGCCAGAGGTGGTGGCAGGAACTTTTCTCTAGCAGTTGAGAGGTGTCATGTGCCTTGAAGCTTCACAACGCACCAGCTTACATCCAGGGAAAGGGTGTCTCAGCCATCTGTGTTCCACCCTGGCTCCAAAGACACTCCCCAGGCTTCAAGCAGCAGATCTGCCTTTCTGAGGCAGGGCCCAAGTTACTTCCTTGGTCTTGACTTTAGACTACTGAGATTACTCTGTTAGGTGAAAGATCTCTCCCCTCTCTGTGTTGTAAACGTCACATATGAACCATGACAGCTGATAAATAACTGGCACACTGGTATCAAAAATCTGCAGCTCAGTTTCACCAATCTAAAAAACTTTCAGAGGAAGTTCTACATTATCTATATATCAGTCCACAGACAAAGCATTTAAAGGGCAGCTGAGATAAAGTGAAAACTTGCACGGGTTCCACATGTTTCTCAGGAAAGGAAGTGACCAAGAGAGGAAGAAAGCTCCAGAGAGAGCAAAGAGAAACAGTGGGAAGAGCCAAGTCCAGATGCATTGAGGAAGCAGAGAGATGAGCGAATAGAAGGCTGGTTGCTTTTAGCTTTGAAAGTTCATGCAGGAGGGAGATGTGGAGGAAGACAACTGGATGAGAGTTTGCATGGGGCTTTTGACCAGGCAAAGGCACTGTTGTGCTTTTAATACGAGACGACTTAGTACAACACAAATTGCTCCAAAAACATATTGCATGATGCTTTAAGAAACATATTTCTGAGTGATTTAGATTTTCTTGTCTGAGAGATACTGTTTTCTAACCTAAGAGAGCACCTAAGAGAGAATGTGCATCAAATTCTCCCCAGAAAGAGAAGTTTAACCTTCCTCCCCCCACCATACTGTCAGCAAGAGGTTCTAGTGCAAGAAAATGGGATTTAATAAACAAATTTAAACAGAGTTAAGTATTCTCAGCCCAGGTATTTAAACAGTCTTCACCCAGACATGAAATAGAAACAGACATAATGATGAGTGTCTGTTCCAGGAAGACTGGCAACACTACAATAACTGCTTAAGATTCTGCAAAAGAAGAAGACAGAGAGAGGAGGAGACAACATCGAAAAAATCACCACTTCAAGTCTCCACAGCCTAGATCAGAAATACAGCATAAGGTTTCCCACCAGAACTGAATACAAAGTTAAATACACTTTGGCATTCCTTAAACAAGGTTAGTTGGCAAATCCTGGCCTGTATCAGCAATAATGGGGCCAGCAGGAGCAGGGAAGGGATCGTTCCTCCGTACTTGGCACTGGGGAGGCCACCCCTCAAATCCTGTGTTCAGTTTTGGGCCCCTCCCTACAAGAAAGACATTAAGATGCTGGAGTGAGTCCAGAGAAGGGCAACAGAGCTGGTGAAGGGTCTGGAGAGTATATCTGATGAGAAGCAGTTGAGGGGACTGGGGTGGTTTAACCTGGAGAAAAGGAGGCTCAGAGGAGACCTTGTCGCTCTCTACAAATGCCTGAAAGGAGGTTGTGCCAGGAGAGGTTTAGATTAGATATTAGGAAAAATTCTTCACTGAAAGGGTGGTCAAGCATTAGAACAGGTTGCCAGATTTGTGAAATCACTACGTGTTTTATGTCAAAATAAAACACTTGTTTGGTTTAAAAGAATCAGTAAGAAACGAGAGGAAAAACCACATAGTGAAAATCATGTGAAAAAGGAAAACCCTAGTCTTTTCAGCTATGATAAAGTTTTAAAACTATCTTTTCATTCTTAATAAACTGTGTAAGGGAAACCAGCAATCTGCTTACTAAATGTTGTCCAATACAGGAGCCTTGATCCTCTTCAGGGGGATAAAAGAATGGGTAAGGTGGTGCAAGAAAGATTGTTTTGAGAGATGAGGAATTCCTAATTCTCTATTACCATCATAAAATTCTAATGACTTCTAAATCTTTTGATAGACATTATGATAACTCATGGCTGTCATTTTAGCTTAATTGTGCAGAAAGGTTTAATACAATCACAGGAAAAAATGCTGTTTCCTGTCTGTTTAGGAAGGTTTAAATACTGTTGTGAAGAAATAATTAGTATATTGGAAAGTCTTCATTTCAATGGCTCCTTAATCTGGGTCTCCATGGTACCTGCTGTGGACATTATTTCAGTACATTAATCAGACTGAGGAGGATTTGGTGTGGGGAAGATTCTTGGATCAAGCAGAAGGGGGCAACTATATTTTTAAAATACTGTGCAGGTTTATATTTTTAAGTAGTTTCTTACTCAGCAGATACAGTCCAGCTGTGGAAGTGTATCTAATGGAGGAGCATTTTGACAGTGCTAATGGCTTGATGATCTTGTATGGTTATCCCTCCACACTTTCTTCTCCATTGCATAAATGCACTTTTGAAGCACTTTGTGTCCATTTTTGAGTCCAAATTCACTAGCCTTTGATAGTTCCTGCAGGAGAGAGAACTCCATCCTCCAAAACATAACGTGATCTGCAGCCTGACAGGTACAGTAATTTGAAGATTATGGCTGGTAGATTGTGTCTTGCGTTTAGATATAGAATCTTGCGTTTAGATATAGAAAAGCAAAAATAAATTAACCCAGTTTTTGGGTAGAAAAAACAGAGAGAAACTAGCTGAACAATACACGCTTGTTACATTGGGGTTTGGAGCAACCTTACTTTTCTGTGAGTTTTCAGAGTGGCTTATTTTGTGATGTATAATATAAAGATGATAATGAGTTTTGGACTGAAAATCTGAGCTGCATTTGGAAGATTTGATAGTGGTTCATGTCTCTGCAATTGTGTGGTAAACTTCCAAGTTGCAATGACAATTCAATTGGAAAATTAATGACATAATGTGGAAAATAGCTCATTCTCTTCCCACTTCTTCCCCATCCTTTCATCTACTAGAGTACTCTAATTCCAGGCAATCTTCTTGTTTTCTCTGCAATTTTCCAGTGTCCTTGATGATATCAGAAAAAGTACAAGTCTTAATTGCTTCCTTTTTTGAGATATATGAAGAGATTGCTCTTCATATCTTTTTTTTCTTTTTTTTTTGTGATACATGCTATTGCTTTTTCGGGGTTTAAAGTTAAAATGCTGAGATTGAGATAGTTTTGTAGAACTGGTTGTAGCAGCAAATTCAGCTCATTAAATAAGGAGTTTAGAGCATGTTCGTGTACTGTCAGTGATATTAGTTTGCCAGCCACATAACTGCAAATATCTTTTTTTGGTCTGATGCAATCACGGAGTTATTATAATACCATTATACATATTGTCAGTTGAAAAGAACAAAATAAGTCCTGCGGAAGATGTTTCCTCAGGTGAGCAGAACTGGGCATGTAAGTCCTGCATTTTCCTTTCACCTCGTGAAATGCTGAGCCAGTGTAAGTGACCCTTTACCTCCAGCATGACTGTTGGTCTTTGGAGTGGCATTTGTGGCCAGCTTGGCTGGCTGGGGCTGTTCTGTGACAGCAGCCTGAACTGTCCGCTGGCTGGCCTGTCCCCCTGGGCTCCCCTGGACCTGCTTGTGCTCAGCTCTTCCAGTTTGCTAAGCACACTGAAATCTAAGTTGGCAGAACTCATGTAATTCAATATAGTGCCTGGCTTTTTGCTGGTTTAGTATGCTTAAGCAGTTAATTTCACTCAAAGATGTCTGAGATGAGGAGCTGGAATAGGGGAGGAAGGGGAACTGCAATGGCCAGGAGCAGGACCGGTTGATGCCGCCACAAACCTCAAGCCTGAAACTACATTTGCTTATTAGAGAAGCTGAAGGTACTTTTTTGTTTCATTGAAATCAGTATTTTTCACAGTGCTTGAGAAAGAATACCTGGTAGTCAGTACCAGTACCTGGTAAAGTCACATGTATAGTCTGGGCACATTTAATATGCTTTGGCTGTGCATGTAATGCTTTTTAAATCTTCCTTTGTTATGATATTGAAATTATAGGAGCAATGCAATGTTTCTTGAAAAGAAATTTGCTATAATCCTTAAATTGTTACTAAATGGAAAAGCTGCTTATATTTTTTGAATATTTGCAGAATAATTCCAAACTCAATATTTGAGTCATCCTGTGTCAAATGAACTGTGATGCTTTTGTCATCAAGAAATTCAGTACAGTATGACGCTTCTTCGCTATGATTTCTGTCTGGTAAATGTGCCAAAATTGTACTTGTGAAATTTGCTCAAAACATTAAAAGATTGAATATGCTTTCATGGAAATAATTCTCTATGGAACCAGTGTAAGTGAGGAGCTTCTAGGCTTAAAGAAAATCAAATTGGTGTGTGTTTATGACTACACAGGATACAAAGCTTACACTTACTTTCAGTTGGGTTTCATGCACTTGGCTGTATATGTGCACACATACTGCACTCTATTGTGGTAAAGCATCAGATGGTATATACATTTGACATTTGAAAGTTATTTTAAATGGATCTGTTAGAATGGGTCCAGAGGAGGCCATGAAGATGCTCAGAGAGGTGGAGCACCTCTCCTGTGCAGACAGGCCAGAAGAGCTGGGGTTGTTCAGCCCAGGAGAAGAGAAAGCTCTGGGGAGACCTTACAGCACCTTCCAATACCTAAAGGGGGCTTATGAAAAGGAGGGGAAAGGAGTTTTTATATTGGCATGTTCGGACAAGGGGCAGTGGGTTTAAACTGAAAGAGGGCATGTTTAGATTAGGTATTAGGTAGAAATTCTTTGCTCAGAGGGTGGTGAGGCACTGGAACAGAGAAGTTGTGGATACCCCATGTAGTGGGGGTTGTCCCTGGTAGGGGGATTGGAACCAGGTGATCCTTAAAAGTCCCTTCCAACCCTAACCATTCTGTGAGTCTGTGATTATATATATATATATGTGTAGTGTTTACAGAAAATAAGCTAACTATTTTTTTCAAAAGGAACAACGTTGCATGTGCCAGTGCTCAAAATTATGGTGTGGATTGCAGTTGTGTTTGTTACTTGTATACTAAATACCGCCTGATTATATATTAGATGCATCTCTTGATGAGGCATGCCCATATTTTGCTGCAGTTTTTCCAGCATTTTGAATAGCATCCTTGCAAGTTTCATTTTGTGATACTCCAAGGAGTATCAGTTTAAAAAGTAATTTTTAGTGTCTTAGAATCCATTTTGCTCCTTTTTCTCCTTTTCAAAAATTATGAAGACTTTTTGTGTCTGGTGATAAAGGATATGCCTGCTCTAGGTTGTATCCTCTTTATCATAGAATTAAAGAATTGTTTAGGTTGAAAAATACCTCTAAGATCATTGAGTTCAACCAGTAACCCAGCAATGCTGGGTTCTAATGCTAAACCATGTCCTCAAGTGCCACATCAACATGCTTTTTGAACACTTGCTGATTTCAGCAAAAATAATAAATAAAAAATCCTATCCTTCCACCTAACTGCATCATAATGAAGAGGTTTCCTTCTGTTTGTTTTATAAGTTCTATTGTCACAGCAGTGCAGGAATGTACAGTAGGAACATCTGATGGATCAAAATTGGAAGGTGTTGCGCAGAAAGTTACTTCTTCTGTAAGAAGTCTCATAAGATAAAGGGTTTTAAAAAAAATATATAAAACTATGAAAACTTGCTCTTTAGTCAAAGTGTCAAAGCACATCATATAGTTTAACTAAGGAAATCTCTAATACCCAGAATCTTGTGATGAGGCTTTCAAGCCCCATTACTTAACCTCTGGTAGATTTCTCAGTGAAAACTAACTGAGCAATTCAAAGAAACAGCTTTTGAATTCCTATTGGTTAGGTTTTCTAAATTATTTTCCTTTGCTTTCTCCTTTCTAATATTTACTTCTACATCAGGCTTTCCATGCCCGTTTATAAATGACATAGATATCATGTGAGTAATCTCTTCTGGCTGAAAATGTAATTTATTTTAATTGGAACTGAAAACTTGTTTGAGGGGTGGCAGGAGGAAACTGTTCCTATTTCCTGCTATAGTTCTCTCAGCATCTAATTACATCCATAAAGAGGAACAATGGGGAGGCTGTGTGTTATTCAGTTTAATGTGGTTAATTACACTATTCCCTCTACGCAT
Source organism: Orthonyx spaldingii (assembly GCA_013397795.1). Lineage (NCBI taxonomy): Eukaryota > Metazoa > Chordata > Aves > Passeriformes > Orthonychidae > Orthonyx > Orthonyx spaldingii. The sequence continues at coordinate 106,481 of VZTJ01006640.1, forward strand.
GCAAATACAGCAGAGCCTCACAACTGATACAGCACCCACACAAACCATTTATCAGCTGTAACAACTGCGCTTTGAGATCACACATGATACATGCTCTAGATATAAATACTTGTTTACTGGAAAAGGTTTCTAGTTCACAAGAAAAAATGTAAAATACAGCAGAAAAGACACCAAATAAAAAATTCTAACCATTAGCATCTGTATTTCCCATAAAATTCTTGTCAATACGAATTCAACTGCTGCAACTAGAAACATACTCTTCCTACTGAAATACCTTTCTCCATGCTTATCTGTAAAAAAGATACTTTGCGGAAGTCCTATTTTTATAACCCCATAACACCAATATACTCACAGGAGTTGAATCAAATATTTCACTTCCAAAAGTTTCAAGAGATTTGTGCCACCTCAGAATGGAATTAAGGTACCAGTCAGATCTTTCGCAAGTCAAATTCAGTGCCTAGATATCCCTGAGGACACAGAATTAATATTTTAAATATCCACCCCTGAGATAGATTCAGTTGGAATGGTGACACATCAGCTGAACACATCATCATTATTATTCTTTCTTCAAAGTCATGCTTGCATCAGCAATGGTCTGTGAGTCCAAAGGCAGATAGAGGGTCGGTACTCAAGGAAGGTGCAGATGAAACAGCTGCTGGCACCCAGAACAGCCTCTGAATACCAGGCTCTCCTCCATACACTCTGGTAAGAGGGAAGAATTATCAATCACACATTGCAGAGCAATAGCTTTTAATGACAGCTTAAATGTCAACACTGCCTTTCCTGTGAAGCATGAAAGGTCTTGAGAGAAGAGACATCTTAGCACTCAGACAACAACTCTTCCAAGGCCAGATTTTTCAAGTATAAAATCACCAAGGCAAAAGAACAAAAAGGTAAAAGGAACTGCATATGGTCCTTCTTTGAGGAAGAATCAAAGAAATGTTTCAGAGGCTTAGAATGAAACCGTCTGAGCTCAGATGAGCCAATGAGGTTCTTGGAGCAAAACAGACAATATGGATAATTGATAAAACAAGGACAGACAGTAAGAAGTACAATCATTAGGGACAGTCTTGATGCTTGAAGAATATGATAGCTTTAGTGAGGAGTTCACCTCTCTCCCTTACTACATAGCTGGAATAGTAGGAGGTCTGTTCCGAAACATTTTAAGAGGGAAGAACAAATGTGTCTAAGTTGGAAAGAAGAAGATGGATTATTTAAGAAGTGGCAGAATTTACTCCAATCTACTTTTGAACCTGGCCCTGTTTTGAACAAGAGGCAGCACAATGGGACTTTCAAAGGTACTGGTCAACCTAAGTTATTTTAAGAAAGGGACTTAATGTGGGAAGAACAAAACAAAAATAACATTATCTTCATTACTGAATGAAACCTATGCTGAAAAAGCTGCAGTCTGGAGAACAGGTCACTGGTGCCTAGGGAAGGAGTGTGACGAATTAAAAGCCAAAAAATCTGCAGACTTTATGAGAAGATGGATGTATTTTGGCAAACTAACGCTCTGATTTTGTTTAAACTAGCTATAGTGAGTAACTGAGCTACAATAGCACAGTGAATAACTGCTACTGCTATAAAATTTTAACCTTTCTCCATTCAATTAATGTTAGACCTGAAAAGCTCTGCTCAAAAAAAAAGGCTTTACTGAAAAACTAGGAAAGGTGATATTCATATTCTGGATATTCTTAAAGATAGAAGAATATACAGACCTTGAGATTTTAGAACACATACACACACAGCCCTAAGTTTTCTTTATGCAATTGAAACACATTTCCTTCTACCACAAAAATCTGCAGCAAGCAAAGGCTTCAGATCATCATCATTTCATTGCTGCCTCAATCCAACAGAAATCCAGTTTATCCTTCACTGCCTCCCCAAGTAAGTTAACCTGAAATTCTTCCCAAATGCTTATTTAGAAAATGACACTTCAAAATAAAAGACTGATTTGCATTAATTGCTTATACTTATCTGCTCTCCCATGCTTGTGGACATCTTCCAGCCTGTGCCCATTGCAACAACAGGAGACCTCTGTGTTCTGGCCTTACCACTCTGGTTACTCTTCATCTCTTGCATATTGAAGAATATATGGCCTTGATGGCAGGTGCATCAGAAAGCAACCAAACACATGCCACTAAATGGCATCTTCAAGCAGTTATAATTTAAGATCATGCCTCCAAGAGAAGATACTGCATTTGATAAGAGACTTTGTATCATGAAGCCTCAAGCTTCTATACTAGAAAAAACAAGCACTAGTGAGGACCTGAATTGGTGTCAATTTTCATCGCTAAAATCATCATTTTACTGAGGACATATTTGTTCCCTCAACAAGGATTCCAAGAGCCACAGAAGTCTTCTGCGTAATGCTTCATGTCATCTCCTCACACATATCCTTAATGGTTTGACTCTAATTTTTTCCAATAAAATCTAGGTGCAATGCACTGGATTTTCAAAGAAGGACTACTGATTTACACAGGATTTAATTACATTTGATACTGGTCCCCTGTTAAGAGGTGGTTTTGGCCGTAACTAACCTCTACGTGTGTTTGGAAATTTCAGTTTTTCTACTATAATGAGAAAGTCTATTTCTAGTAGAAGATATATTAATGAAAACAAAACAAACAAAAAACCACCCCTAACTCCAAGTAATTCTACAAGAAACAGTAGACTACAAGTGTATTAATCTGCTGCTATCAGTCATTACAATAACAAAGATAGCACATAAACTACACCCAAACCTGTAACAATGATTTCTTTATTGTACTTAGAGCAACCGGGTCTCACCTCAACACTCTTACCATGCTCATCTCATTCCAAGTAAAATTTTTGGGTGTCTCCTGCCATAGGCATTGCTAATTGACTTCCTTTTAGAGATAAATATTTTCTTATTTGTTTAGAATCTAAACATGATTTTCTTTTCAAAGGAGTTTTACCCTTTCAACTGGAGTTTTTTAGATTGCTTGGGGAAAAAATATAACCTAGTTTTATGCATGCAGGGTGATCTCCCAAACAGCTCTTAGGTCTTCCTCTTCCAACTTTCAGTTGTGTACCCTGCACTGAGGCTAGTTTACTCCACCCCTCTTAAAGTCTGATGAGAACCAAAGCAAATGAGGTGGAAAAAAGAAGCTACATTAGCTTTCATAATTTATTGCTCTAGATAACTCCAACTATTGCCTGTGACAGGAGTCAAGCCAAGCAGAAAGAAAATGAAAGTGTTCTGCCACTTTGTTAACAGCTGAAGTCGCAGGATTCATTTCTATGGTCACCAGCAATGTCCCCAACCCCCGTTGCCACACTGCAACTCTCAACCTATATGTACAGAGGGCACCAAACACAAGTGAGACCATGCATGAAAAACGAGCTGAAGTGTGTTGTGTTGTTTTCTTCAGGTTTTTTAAAGACTACAGACTAAAAATGATACATTTAAGTGTTCTTTCTTAATATATGTTAATAAACAATAAAACTGATACAGTTTGCTAAATTTTATCTCCTTGATTACTCAGAAAAAATTTTTTTTTGGTCTGGATGAATAAACGCCTGTAGTCAACTCTTGCAAGCACCTCATTTTGATATCTAAATTCAACTTATTCTGATTGGAGCAATATTTTTGTGGTATTTTCCCCTTGTAAAGGTAAAATTTTTTGCAGAAGTAGATTTGGAGTGAGAAGAGGCATAAGAACGACTGTCAAAAATTCAACATGGCAACTTTCAGAAGTACCATCTGTAAGCAGTAATGCTGGTACACCTAATGAGCAAGAATTCTTCACAGCACCTTTCCTTATGCTGAGCACCAGGGCTGGTTTTGACTCATACAAAGGCTCTGAAACTCAAGCTTATTCTTTTGCCATTGTGCCCTTGGGTTGCCTGCTTTAAAGATGACATAGCTGGATCTATAAAAATTTCACAGAAAGGAGCAACACTGACTTAAACCAAGCTATCCACAAGGTTCAACACAAGTGCTAGACTCAATATGCAATAAAGAAAGGGAAAGACAAAATGGCATAGGACATAGACTCCTTTTGAAAATTCAATTCTTGCTGAATCCTTTTTAGTGGATGAGAAGATCCTCCTCACCGAGAACATTTTATCAGGAAGCAATTAATACCCCAAGTGGTATCAATACATGAATTTCAACTAGATGTAGATGCCCAAAGCTAAGAAAAGAGAAGCAGGCGCAAACACAGTCACTGCAGAGAGAGAACCAAGGAAAAATTTGAAACTCACCTTTTAATGTTTTAATGCCCGAAAAGATGCATACAATGACCCGTGTGTCAAAAGAAAATGTTATGGCTTGACACACTACCAGTACAAATCATGTACATTATTGCCAGAATCCCCTGTCACACGTCCCAAGACTTTTTGCAATCAACTGCACGTTGAAAAGATGTTCCTGTTCAGCAAAATTACTCTTCATAATTGGTACAATTATTTGGTGATCGCAGATTTTTTAGTGTAAAGAACATTTAAAAATATTATTTTTTAAAAAACTAATTACAATATTTTGAACCATAGCAGCTTTCTTTTTCATGTAAAAAGACAGCATCTTCACAGAGGAAATTATATACACTTGGAAATTATAAATGTTTTCTCTAGATAAATGCAGAAAACCAAATAGAGAAAGCATCTGTCTCAGTTCTGGTAATATTTCTTAGAATAATTAAAATGCTAATGAAAAAGCATGTAAAGGCAGGAAGTAGTAGAAGAACCACCCACCGCAGAATAACATCCTTCTGTAAGTATCATTTTCAATTTCTAATATTCCCTGATTTATGCTCTAAATGATGACAGGTTATGTTTACAGTATCTCTTTAAGAAGGAACCTATTAGTTCTCTCTTTTGCACTTGCCAGTGCTTCTCAGCAGGTTTTGATGAAAAGTTAGACACACAAAAATAAGGCACAGATGAAGGCAGGAGACAGCTGGTGTTAGCTCCAAATGCACAACCAGACTCTGAACAACAGAGGCACACCTCTGCACAGCAATTCCCAAATCAGATGAACACAGTGGCACCTTCAATAGCAATGATCAACTGACACAAAATGCTGTTTGTCTCTGACTTGCTATTAGTCCACCCCCTTACACTCCTCTAACTCCTTTTCTTGATTTGTACACTGCAGCCACTCTACAGCTGTTGCAGGTACAGTGTGATTACGACCAAATTAATTCCTCATTCAGCGTCACACACATATAAATCATATTCTGTAATTATTTCACCCTCAAACAAAGTGGGGAACTCTGGTTCATGTGTGACTGGTAGATTTTTTATTTTCCAGGGGGGAAGGCAAACAAGCTGGAATTTCCCTCTGCCTCCTTCTAGTTCTGACTCATTTCAGTAGCTCCTCCATCCGAAATGGAAGGAAGGAGGAACACAGGTGGCTGTGATTTCAGCAGTGATCCCACTGCATTCCCACATGCCTTACTAATATAGACTACAACCTAAGATTGAGTTAAATTAACCGAGGTGAGAATCAAAAGGAGGAGTAACTGGGCAAAGCTAAGAGAGCACAAAAGGCAAGAACAAAGGTTCTCTCTTCTTAATGAGGATTACACAGTACAAACATCATGGTTATTTTCAAAAAAGAACCTAAGCATCAAAGACCCAGTTCTAACTCAGGCTGTGCCACTGACTACAAAATTGCAAAGCAAGTAAAAACCCTGATTTATTTCAGAAAAATATTTGAGAAGCTATAATAAAGCACTGCTATGATGTACTCTATCTGCTTGGAATAGTCCTAGAAAAAATGCTAATGTGTTATACTGTGCTGTCAGTATTTATATGATGAACCACCTACATGCTAAATAGAAGACGGCAAGAACAAAGTCCTAAAGGCTTAGGTATTTGCAAGCAGTTGTTTTTTTTTGTATTTTTGCTGGTGGTTATTTTTTTAATCAATATAATTTCTGTGCTGCCTTGAAGCCCAATATATATTTGATCTTCCATTTCACAGCATCAAATTAAGCTCCATATCCGAAGGGAATCTCAGATTCCACAACTTCAGTTTGGTTAATTTGACTACAATTTTTGCACCAAAGAAACCAAACCACAGACAGATCATTTATAAGACTAAGTGAGGTAATTGTAAAGAATACCATCACAGTAGTATCCACTGTCTTGGCAGTAATGATGGATTTAAGCAGTTGCTACTAGAAAACTTCAGATCTGCCAAAATGTCAGATGCTAATGGCTGAAGCAGCTCAATTAAGCTACAGGACACAATTGCTTTGTTCTACCAGGGATGCAGACAGGCATATTTCAATCTATGTCTGGAACCAACATAACCACTTAGGGAAAGAACAGAAAAAAAATTCTGAATACATACAGCCTTACATCTTCACCTTCTTTCAGAAGTCCCAGATTTTAAGCCACAAGTGATTTGATGCACTATGAGTTCCCAATAAAGCATGCAAAATTGCTGGAGCAGTGTAAGTTTTAATCAGCAACCCAAATAAAGGATCCAATAAAGTTCACTTTAGCTGTTTGTATGGTAAATTATTTTTAACACAAGTTTAAATGCAGGTTTTCTGTAGTTTAATGACATTCAACAGTAATAACATAATGGGAAATAATTGTTGCAACAGCAAACTGTGCTTATGCTACATTGAGAAAAGAGTATACCTAATACATTTTAAAAAATTATGGCAGACATTTCTTCATAAAGTCTAAATAATTTGAGAAAGCGTATCTGCCTTACACAGTAAAACACACAAAAGCATGTAAAAACAACTGGACTATCATTTGTTTTCAATATGGATACAAGAGTAGATGGTAGTAGATGGTGCTATTAATACTTTCCCTTTCCTCCACTTCCCAGTTTCAACCTGTTCTGCTGAAATCTCATCTATGCAAATGAGATTGTGAATTGGTATTAAGAAAGAAACACGTCAAAGTTTACTTCAACCATTTATCTCACTGCAGGCAAAGCTAACTTTCCTATGATGAAGGACAATTAACTGCAGGCCATTAAATTTGAGAATGAGAATAATTGCACAAATGTGTCCAGGTCTCAGGTGTTACCGGTCCATGCAGGAAGTGTATGAGCAGTGTAACGCAACAACTCAAAACTGACACAGTTATACCAGGAACATTTGCAACTCTCATGCATCTCCAAGACATAGAAAAAAGTGTCCTACTGTAGCCAGCATCTTGTTCCGGGGGCAGATGCCATCACACGCTCACTCTTAGTACCACAAACAAAATTTTAGATGCTTTTAAAGGACAACTTTACTGAAGGTCTTATGGCAAAGAAGGGAATAGTGTAATTCTTATCCTCAGAAGGTGCAGGCATTTAGACTTGACAACAGCAACTAAGCTCTGAGACTTGTGTGTCTGCAGACACCAGCCATTCAGAAACGCTTTACAATTTGATCATGTGATTTTTTCATAGCGCACATGTAAATGTTTTAGTTATATGTGTCCTGGGAATTCAATAGTTTCTTCAACAGTACTCACAGTACATAGGGCCTAACCCTATGTCTTGGTTTCGGAAACAAAACTCTCAAGAGGAAATGCTCTGGAATGAGTGCCTCCCCCCAAGCGAAAGGGGCCTCCCCCATTCCTCCACCAATGAGACAAATCAACAAAAGCAAGTGAAAGTGGAAAAAAGAAACAGAACTATTTATTAACACACCACAAAACTGTGAAAACTAGGAAAAAAGAAAAAAAAGAAAAAAAGAAAAGGGTGCCCACAAGGAAACTGACAACTGGTCCCCCCCAGTCTCCGGGAAGGGAAAGGGGAATCCACACAGCAGGCTGCTGGAGAAGGGCTGATGGAAATAAACCTGTTGACTCACTGGTTCTCCTCCTCACAGCAGGCGATGCTGGTGGATCTCCGTGTCCCTTCGCCCCTTTGCTCACCGGCCTGGTCTTCCTCAGGGTTCCAACCGGCTGGGGCCACCCTGCAGGCCCACTGGGACCACCCCACAGGCACCCCCCGGGCCAGAGAGAAGGGAAGGAAAGCAGGGAGGCCAGGGGGAAAAAAGGAAAGGGAAAAAAAAAAAAAACCCACCCAAAACCTCTCTCCAAGCTAGCACGAACACAGGAGAGCAGGGCAGCGTCGCCGGTGCGCTCCCTCCCCAAGCCCGTCGGAGCCGTTGGAGCCAGAGCCGTTGGACCGAGGTGTCGGAAGCACCCGTACCCAGGGTCCCGCGGCTCCAGCCCTGCCCCCAGAGTCCATCTTAAAGATACAGATGCCTCAGGCATTAAGCAGGTGGTTAAGGAATACAGCGGCTTCACAACATCACCCCAGGACACCCTAAGTGTGAAATAAAGAAATTTTAACTAAAATAGCTTTTACTGAACTGTTAATTTCAGACAAACTCTGCTGTGCTAATACGGATAGATCTTACAACTTGTAGATCTCTAATTAGCAATCTTGCTTACTTTCCATGTTGAAATTCTATCTTAAACTGTTTCAAAGATAAAAGTCAGAAAGAACTGGTTTAGTTTTGTAATAAATGAATTTTGT
>VZTJ01006669.1:0-147473 GCA_013397795.1 Orthonyx spaldingii
CCCATCATGGTCCCAGAGACCAGTAATTTCTTTGAACCTTCATTAGTAACCCAAGCTCCCACCTGCAGGAGGTAACAAATAGTATTGAATGGTGTTGAACAAGGAGCTGTCAGAAAAGTTATAGAAGCAACACCTCCTTTTTGCAATTTGCTGTATATATTCAGAGCTATAAGGCTATACTTTAAGATATTTGTAGTAATTTGTTAGTTACTACTACATATCTTTTCAAATACAGTTAGCCAAACTGATTGCTATGTAAGCCTGTCCTTGCCCACTGCTTCCCCGGAGACTGTTCGGACCAAAACCATTAAGAACTGCAAAGATCCAGTGTGGAATGAAACATTTTGCTTCAGGGTCCAGAGCCAAGTAAAGGTAAGATGTAGAGTGCATTTGCTTTTCTTTTGGGGCAGAGATGTCATTGTGTGATCAATATGTAGGGCAAAATAAAAATAGAAATAAATATGTGTGAAGGACTACAAGGATACGGGTAAGGGGAATTGGAGTAGAATGTAGCAGTAAAATTAAATTTAATTTTCTGATACATAAAAAATAACCAAGATATTTCATAACTGTTCATATAGTGTTCTATCACTCCTCGCTTTTTCTTCTTTTCTTTTCCTTTTTTAATCATTGCTTTTCAAGAATAAATGTGAAAATTTCAGAGTAAATTGAATAGTGTAAAAGATATGTATGAGCTAGGTAGTGAAAGCATCACAGGGCTGTGCACTTTTATTATACCTTTGTAATGACCATAAATAAATAAAAAGTCACGAAGCAACAGCTGAGGTTTGCAAAAGAGAACTTAACAAGCTTTTATCATGATAATAAATGTTAAAGCTTAAGAAGATTTGCAAGTCCCACTGCCTTCTCCTTCCAAAAGACAGCATCAGCATCAGGGTCTAGGAGTCCACCAGGATCAGTGGTAGGCCAAGTAAACCAAGCTTATTTCACACCAGGGGCAATCAATCTCTGCCTTACAGCTTGAGCCATTCATTTCCTAGTGCTGGTGCCACACCAGGGCTCTCTCAAGTGACAAATCAGCAGCCCAGTCTCCTGGCTGTCTCAAACATTGACACACTCCTCAAAAAGAACATTCAGAATAGCTCAATGTGTTGCTACACCACAGGGTCTCTCCAGTGAACAGTACTTCTTGCCTTTGACTGCAGAAGTTGCCCATGATACATCTTCTCAGGCTTTCTTCCACAATTAGGTGGTACTGGTTCTGTTTGGTACAGCTTCCAGCTTTCATGTCTGCCCATCTGTGGCCTACAGCCAGTGCTTTCCCTGCAAACCTAAAAAATTCCAACTTCTTTCAAAATGCCAGTGAGGCACAATTTCTTTAAGCCCTGCAGGTTTATCAGAGATATGAAAGGCAAGGGAGAAACATTGCAGCATGGGAACAAACACCCACTGATCTGCAACTCTGGCACATGAGCACCTGCTCCTCCTGAAAGGTTTTTCAAAACTGCAATACCACATAGAAGAGCTAAAAAAATACCTTGGCACAGAAGCTGTTTGAATTAGTCCTTCAGGGAGTAGTGTTCATGAAGACCTTATGTTTACTTTCAGTAAATTTGCAGAAGGAGACAAGACATGTGACTTTAGCTGCAGTAATTTTCAGTGTGTGGCAACAGCAGCATGGTGGTAGTGGCTGTGGCTTGAGTCTGGGCTGCAAAAATGTACCCTGGGGATCTGGGACAACCAAAGCTCAGCAGTTAAGGTTCTTGCAGGTTTCTCTATACACACAGCAATTCCTCTGCTCATTACCCTCTGAGCAGAACTAGAGTCTGCTGCTCTGGTTATTTTCTCCTTTCCTGTCTTGTGTTTTGTTGAAGTATTCATCTTTGCAAATCACGGTAGCCAGAGCTCAGTAAAACCATGTAATACATTGTCACTGTGGAAGAAAAAGACCTGTTTGGGCATATTTATGCTGGTTCTCACCAGGAACAGCAGTGTTTACTGACGGGCATTTGTTTTGATGAATGTCTAACAAACAGCTGGTGAGAAATGGCTTCCCAGACTTGTTCTGTGGGCACAACTCCCACATCTCCAGGCGGGTGACCCTTCCCAGAGCTGCTGGCACACAGCCCTGCCAAGGGCTGGCGCTGCTCATTACCTGGCTCCCAGTGATGCTGCCTTCATATCCTCTGTCAGGAGAGATAGAAACAGTGAACTGCCCAGGCCCCCCTGGCTGCTTCCCACACAGCATCCCAGTGGTGCAGCCAGATATCTCCCTTGGCCAGCCAGCACCCTGTGCATGCCTCTCCTGACTAGCTGGGAGTAACTGAGACTTTGAATCAGTTGGTCACTCAGAACACAAGTCAGTTGTTTTAGCCAGATAAGAACATTCTTTTGCAGTATCACAGCTAGGAAAACTGATCTATTCCACAGTGCAAGCCTGCCTTCTATAACTGCAGGCTATTGCTTTTAAGCATATCACCTCCATCACCTTCCATAGTCCTTTACAGGCTATTTATGACTGGCCTGTAAACCAGGTTGCTGTGGCTGCTTGTGTCTGCCTCTTGACAGTGTGTTTCTATTAGCAACTGTCATGGGCAGGGCTGACCATAGTGCGATATATTTACATGGGTGGCCTTAAAGGTCAGCAGCATTTCTGTCATCTCGACAGTAATGTGCAAACTCAAGGTCATTTGCCATCTCTTCCTTGCTGATTTCTTGCAGAATGATAGATGTCAAAATTGAATGCTTGGATTCTGGAGTGTCTTTCTTTCCATATATTTGGCTAGTCAATCACTTACCCATTTAGGTATTGACTTTTCTGAGATACATTATGAACTTCTAAGACAACAAAATTCACATTCTCACTTTCTTTTATCCACATATTTGAGACCATGAGCCTACCTGTGTGTCTTTAATAAACATCAACCTTCTCAGCAAGTTTCAGTTAAATCTGATGCATAAGTAAGAATCTGAGATAAGCGTTCCCTGTAATTTACATGAAAATGAGCTGCTGAATATATTGAGAGAGGCCTTAATTATTGCCCCACTGAGAAAACAGCAGTTAAGGCTCACTTGCTCAGCCCTCTGGGAGGCATCTCTGAGCCAGCCCATGTCCAGCTCCCAACCAGGCACAGGAGGGGTTGTTACCCTCTCCTGTCCATCCAAAAAGACAGGTGACAGAGGAGGGAGAGGAGGAGATTTATACAGTGGGATTTGTGCAGTTTAACATATCACTTTTGTGATTCATGCATATCACACTCTGTAGATTCCATGGTAATTATCTGCATGTGATCTGTTTAAAAATTTACAGCATAAAATTATGCAAACATGAAGTAATTATATGGTACATCCTTAATGTATTTTAATTGCTGCTTATATCCAAGGATGTTTTAGTCTACCAACAGCAATGAAGTCCTGACCACTAGGTGGTTTCCTACAATTCAGGGAAAAGTGGTGACCTCAAACCAAATTAGAGGCCAAACACATTTTTCAATATTCAGTCCTTCTAGTAGCCTTTGTCATTTAAATTACTCTGCAGGACAATTCAGCAACAAACCCAACTCTGTGTTAGGTTCAGAATACCTTTCTTCATCTCTGTGTGGATGCAAAAGTTGTGCATGCTCTCTCACTTCTCCCCATCCTTTCTCTGTTTTCCTTAACATGCTGAGCATATCATCTTGTGCCTCTATTTTGAGACCTCTTTTGTTAGGTTTGAAAATAAGATCCTAATTCTGTACCTCTGTTCACAGAATATCCTTGAGATTAAAGTCTATGATGAAAATGCAGTCACTAAAGATGACCTCCTCTTCACTGTTCTCTTTGATATTACTAAAATCCAGCTTGGAGAAACCGTTCACTTGACATTTAAGCTAAATCCAAAGGTGAGTGATAAAACTGCCTTGGCCACTGGAAGAAAACATGTTTTTTGATATTACCCCCTAAATAAATTATTTTAAAGCAATTGTAGGTAGGAGTGTTTGTTTCCTCTTGGTATGCACTTCATATACCCTACGAAGAACCTTCCAAACCTTAATCAGCACAGCAGACAAGGACATCATCCTGAAGGCTTTTGCTGGCTTATCAAACCTCTTAGCATGTGTTTTTTTCTGACATCAGAGTTGCCTTTTTTCTGCCTTTCTTGACTCTGTTGCTCAAACATATTTTGTTGAAAATACAAAGCTCGATCATCATTGCACAAAGTTTCTCTGTTAGAATTTCTTTTCCTGGCACAAGCACTTGTGAGTTTGGGCATACTTCAACACAGATGTTGCAGTATTTAAAAACTGATTCCTTGCCCCTTAATTCTTTTGAATATACCTGAAAAACACAAAGATCCATATGCAGGTGCTAAAACTAGTTGATGGACAGTTGCTCAAACTATTTCATTGTTTCAGTGTGCCTGAACACATACACGATGACTTCAATGTGGGATGTGGGTATTCAATTTAGATACTGCTATAGATTTGCTGTTTCACTCACTTTTCTTTTAGGGTACATATGGATATTCAGCTCCACAGTGATTTTGGCAGTCTACCGTAACTTGTCTGGGCACTGGTCAATGTATTGTCCGTGTTATAGGAGTCCTTTTGATCAGAACAATTGAGAATGCTCTCTTCTGTACAACAGTACCAGTCTTCTGATAATGTTACACAGCAAAAACCCAAGCCCTTAGACAGTTTTAAGCCAACAGTTATTGCAGGCTTAGGACTGCCTGCCATTCAACTCTGTTTCATCATCAAACAGAACAGGGCAGTTGGCCTGGGGACCGATGGTTAACAAAGGAGGGAGAACACTTTCAAAATCACTCTAACTCAAATGCTTTCACTCCTTGTAATACACCCTAGAGCAGGAAGGAAATTTGATTTGATTGAAGAACTCTTTCAGGAGCCAGAATAATAATTGACAACTCTAGCTAATGCGATGGAAAATGAATTCAGATGCTTATAATACATTAATCTTTTACAGATGCAGGAGATGCTAGAGGTTGAGTTTACATCAGAGAGCATGTGAGTAACATCCACATGGAACCATAGAAGTGCCCCTTTGCAAGCAGTCAAACACATGCTAGCATTTAGTATTATATAGTTTAAAATGCTCAGCATGACAGCAATATCTGGGGTTGATGAAGTTAGTTGCATATTGGCTAAAACTCTGTGTTCCTTATCTACCATGAATCATCCTGGTTATTAATTTATCCTATTACTTGCTGGAGGAGGGAGGATAATAAGAACTGCAGTCACCATACTTATTACAACTATTGTTTACCATTATCATTAAAAAAGAAAAAGAAAACACATTTCAAATATCTCCTAAAATTAAAAATCAGTGACATGTTTGAGACTATGCTGGACAAGACAAACTTCAAGGAAAGTATTATTCCTTGATGTTCATTTAAGGATGTATTTAGATGATACTAGTTCTGATTGCATTTTTTTTCTCTTTCAGTCCAGTCCCTCCTGAAAAGCTTGTGACTAATGGTGTATTAGTGGTAATTTTAAACTATTGCTCTTCTATCTTTGTTTTCCTGATAGTGTTGGGAATGGTGAATCTGGCAGGTGCCCCAACACTTCACTAGGCAAGGCTAAAGGTGGGGGAGATGGGACACAGGTAGCCATCCTGTTGTGCTGCTCCCTGTGGCAGGATGTGTTAGGAAAGAATGTGCACAGTCATTTGTGATACCCAGGGAGGTGTTCACCACCAGAGGCTGCTATCAAGTCTATTGACAAAGCCTGAAGTGGTCTTTCATTGACTTAATGCCACTGTGTCATTCCTTTGGGGAACTTCTGTTGTGACTCCCTCATGGCCATCCTCTTTCCCCCACTTCCACAGAATGATACGGAAGTTGCCTTCTCAGCAACTTATGCCCTTAACTCATTACTTAGAGGAGGTAGCACTTGACTGTCCAGCTTCACCAACACAGGGCAGCAAGGACAGCCCTGTGATTTGGCCAACCCATCAGTTTACCCTCAGGAGGACTCAGCATGCTCCCATTGTTACTTCCCTTCTCTTCCCAGTCCTGTCCAAAACCACCACAAAAATTTTTCTTTCAGTTGAAATCTGTTGCATTGTCAGTGCCAAAGCCTTTCTCTTATCAGCCTAACAAACACAGGGTAGACTGTTTTCCAGACCCCAGGCACTCAGGTGACCAAAGACAGGTAGCAGTGAAGTGACTCAGATATGGCATGTTTTATATACTTTAATCTCTCATTGTTCATCCCTGCTACAGTCTCGTGAAATTTCCTGCTTGGAAGTCCTGGTGGACAACAGATGGACAAAAAAAGAACCTTCAGGTTGGATTTCAAACTAGAAACAAAAACCCCCTCATTTTATGGTTAACTGATTTTTGTTGGTTGGTTTGGGGGTTTTTGTTTGGTTGGTTTTGGTTTTTAAAAATTTTTTTTAGTGTTTGTTTGTTCTGGTTTTGTTTGTTTTGATGTCTTGGGGGGTGTGTTGTTTTTCTGTTTGTTGTTTGTTTTGTTTTGCCATTTTCTTATCTGGTAATTTTCCTACTTTGTTCTTACAATTAGAGCACAGGAACTGGTTGGTTAGAAGTATATACACAGGTTCACAGATCCAACATAGTGTGTCTGCGCTAACTAACTATAAAAACTGGACTTTGGAATTAAAGGCAATGATTAGAATGACAATGAATTTTATAAGTGCTGTAAAGTAGAAGAAAATCTATATTTCTATCTCAACTTACATTTTGTCCAATTTGCTTGTATGTCTGAGTTTTTAAAACATCTACTGCAGCTGTATAAGCTTCTTGGTGTTTTATGGTTTGTTTTTAATTTGCTTGTATGCTTTTCTTTTCCTCATATTTCTTGTAATGTTCCCTTGTTGGACAGAGTTTGGAAGCTTTTAAGCATTGTTGAAGGGTTTATGTATAAACTTCTGAGAGACCATTTAATGTTCCATTTTGGGGATCATAGCCATTAACTTCATTTTTCATGTTTGGATTCGTTTTTTTTTAGAAAAAGACTTCTTGTTTTCAGTGAAGGGATCATACGAGAAGACCCAGACCCTGTCGCTGGGCTCTTTCTGGCAACCTGTGAAGCCCCTGAACTTCCATTACATCAAGTACAGCCTGTCAGAGCTGTGCATGGCTCTAGCAGAGAAGAAGTCTCATATCTGCTTGGTATGTGATCATTAGCTTGAGTAATCACAGTAAACTCGTGGTTTTCTACACTTGACTGAGGCAAATGGAAAGAGTTTGTATTTTTAATTAAAAGCTATCTTTCATGAACCTCTGAAATAGCTTTGAAACCCCTAAGACATACAAATATTAGATGCCAACTTGGAAACTGCTGGACAGGGACCCCATTTGAAAAAAGTTGGACACAGTGCTGTTCTGTGGTGTATACATTAATATTTTTCTACATTGTAATTTATTTTTCAGTGTACTTCAGGTGAAAAGAAGAAAGACTGCCATGCATCCCTCACTATTCCTCTGGATTCACGTCCATTCAGTGAGAAAGTGGCAGTAGCAAAGGTGAATGAAACCAACTTCTTAGAATAAATGTTAAGCTGTAGACCAAAGATCAACGAGCATGAGTTAATTAGATCAGCGTGAAGTAAGGGTTTATATATATGACTGTTAGTGCCCTTAGATTCCTAACAATTCCTAACATTATGGACCTGTACATTTTCATATGAACCAAACAGAACAAAAATTTCACAGCCGAACACATGACAAAAGGATTTCTGTGACCACCTGGGGGACTAATGCAGATCAGAGCAAATGCAAATGATGAGGCAGGATGGAACACACTGGCAGAGCTGGTGCTGGTTTCTACTGCATACTGCTCTCTTTATCCTTAGTATAAAACAATATAAAGTGGACTTGGAGAAGTTTTAAGATTTAGATGGATTTTCTGATTATGGCTTTGTGACTCAATGTAGCTTTTAGAAAAAGAGAAGAGCTTCAGAGCTGATGGTAAAATAAACTCTAGTGTTTATATTGTGGGATTGTTTTCCTAGGACGAGACAATCAATTTACATGTGAAGTCAAATGACTGGTAAGAAATTCTGTCTTTGGGTTCTATGGTTGTGAAAAAAAGATGCTTTTCTGCCTTCTTACCTATTTCTATAACTAAGGAGAAAGTATTTAGTCAATGACTGTATTTACTTCTTTACCCTATGTTCATTACCCATGACCAGAAGGTGATTAACTGTGCTAGGTCAATTTTCCTGTTATGCTGCTATATAGGAATTCAGTGTAGATGGGGAGAATAATGTTTTCTGGTTGGAACATCTGTAAAACTATATATTTAGAAAAAAATGTGTTTACACTTCTTTCCTTACTTGTAAAGATTACAGAGTATTTGTATTTATAAAATCTGAAGGTTCTGAGGCAAGAAATCCTAAATATTCCACTGTTTATAGTATCCATATATGGATTGCAGTATTTATGTTAGACAGTGTAGTAATAAAAAACTCAGTGTAGTAATAAAAAAATACCTCTTTGTGTAAGATTTTGCTACTTTTTGCAGTTTATCAGCCTTTTCTCTGCCTTATCTATACCATCTGTGATTCGCTTTTGTGGGGCCCCAGTAGCAGCTTTTCTAAGCCTAATAATAGAGTTGCAATTTGTAAGCAGGGGTCCAGGCATTAATTTTAAGTGTTTGTGCATACCCTATTTAACCCTGGACTTTATTTGAGGTCCAGAAACTTAGATGTTCGCTTGGAGTTTGATCTGTGTACGGAGGAGAAAAATTTCCTACAGAAAAGGAAGAAGTTTGTGGCTTCTGCTCTGAAAAAAGCACTACATTTAGAGCAAGACCTACAAGATCATGAGGTATGGGGAGGACCACAGGGACTGTGATGTGCTGTGTAACAGGAATATGTTATGCTCATAGCCTTCTGCATATTGTTCCTTAACTAGCCCTGATACATTCACTGCACCATGTAAAGCACTGAGGATTGCTTTTCTACACTTTCTACTTTACAGAAAGCAATGTGAGAGCCAGGGTAGTATCAAACCCTCCTGATACACATTTCTTCAGAAAACATAATGCCAAAAATCAGCATTTTTCTCTATTTCGTTTTCATCTGTGCATTATAGACCTGGATAGTCCAACTGTTTTAGCTGTTCATTCAATCACCAAGACCGCATAAGGTATTTTATAGTATCAGATTTTTGGAGGGAGAAAATCTAACAGTTAAAGTGATGCATAATACTGGTTGATGAGAAGGCGTCTTATTATGGACTCTCTCTGGTGCTCATAATCTCAGCTGTAGTTCCTCAAACAGAACAAAGACATTCAACATTTTTTCTCTCATCTGCTTGTCAGAGTTAGGGTTTGTATTTGTTCATGTCCATGCTGATGTGGGGATGGTTGGTGCTTTAGGGAGGGAGCATGGTCTGTGACCAGGAACTTGAGAAATGAGGAACCAACTTGGCAGTTGGTTAATTTTTTTTCACCTGTGTTTTCTCCTTTGTCCAGGACAGGTGGACCAAAGGCATATTAGGTAATATATGACAGCATGGTTTTAGACATTATAAATGATGCCCTTGCACACAAACTGATCATATTACTACATTGTTCCTCATTGGTACAGTAGTTTCAGTGAAAAAAAGCCAGGAATTTCTTAAGTATAAGAATTTTTAGGGGAAGTATTTCTAACTGTTATTTTCAGATTTTCCAGCAAGAGAATATTTCCGTATAGTCAGGTAAATCCAAATCAGCATACTTTGCTTTGACCTGAAATGTTCGATTTGAATTAGGAAACTGTTGAGTATTTCTTTGATGCAACTGCCTGGAAACGTGTGTGGAAAATATCAACTGGCTCACCTTCTCTCAGTGGGTTTCTTAGAGACATTTGTCTTCCTGTAACACAATTTATACAATTAGGCTTCATCATTGCAATTATATACTCTAGGTACTTTGTAGGAAATGTAATCTAGCTATTATGCTTGACTTACAGAGAGGATGAGCTCTGCTCATTATTGAAATAAAGCTCTCATGAGAAGATGCTTTGCTAAGGAAAATGCAGCCTAATATTGAAATGCTTTGAAACAATAAGTTTTGAGCTGCTTTGATAAGCCAGCATGTAAAAATTTAGAATCAAAAATGATTGATTTTGATCAAAATCCTCAAAATCAGTTAGTTAGTTTTTATTTTTCTGTGCAAAATACACAGTTTTAATTTTTTTTCTTCCCTGCTTAGGAAAATGGTGAGATGCTGGAATTTCTTGTGGGACTGAAATGCTACATGTCACTTAGCTCTGATCGCTTGTGCTGGTAAACAAAGTGTTGCTTACCACTGCTGTGTGTTGATGATTAAACAGGTACCTGTTGTAGCAGTGATGACAACAGGAGGTGGCACCCGAGCACTGACATCTCTGTTAGGCAACCTGTTGGGTCTTCAAAAGTTGGGTCTCTTGGATGCTATTTCATACATCACTGGGTCATCTGGCTCAACATGGTAAGGATATCCTGAACAAAGATATCACCCATCACCTCTATAGTCTGCTGTGTGAAATATTTAATCTCTTCATTTTGGTAAAGAAAGCCGTGCTGCTTCAGTCTGGAGCTTTTTTTATTGCTGCATCATTAGGAGCTCATTGCCCAAGCCAATGTATGGCCTAGGTGCTGCTTACAGGGAGCAAGATTTTCCTTGATTCTTTGTTTCAGCTTTAGAATCTTTCCTACTGAGTCACCCAGGTGCAAGTCACAGCCTCATGCATAAATCTTAGCAGCAAGGAGGGGCTTTCTGCAAGTCCTTAAGTTTCACTAGTGATTAGGGAAAGTCCTCTAAACCAAAAAATGTTTTCAATAATCAACTAAGCCCAAAAGATGCTTTTAAAGAACCTCAGCTAGTTCATTTGATGTGGACCTTAAATCTAAGTCTAAAAAGTGGAAGTTTCTCTAGCGTATGACAATGCGCTTCCTTTCTTTTCCCCAGGACTTTGTCACATTTGTATCAGAGTGCTGACTGGTCACACAAGGATCTATCAAGACAGATTGGTGAAGTCCGCAGACATATGACCAAGTGCAAGCTCAGCTGCTTTTCCCTGGAGAGCTTGAAATACTATGCAAAGGAGCTAAAACTGCGGAAGCAAGAGGGATACCAGATCTCCAGTGTTGATTTTTGGGGGCTTCTGCTGGAAAAAGCATTAGATGATGGGGTAACGTTTTCCCTATGTTTTCTCTAATAGCTACTGAATACTATTGTATGTAAATTGAAGTTCCAGGAACAGATGCTAGCCTGACAACATGCCAGTGTTATCCAGCAGATGATTTCTGCTGACTAACAAAGGAGTTTTAAAATTGTTAAGGTTGGAAAAGACCTCTGTGTCCAACCATGATCCTATCATGTTCATCACCAACCCATGACTCCAGGTGCCACATCTACACAAGTTTCAAACATTTTACAGGCAGTGATTCCACCACCTCCTTGGGGAGCCTGTTCCAATGCTGACCAGCCTTTCAGTGAAGAAATTTTTCTTAATATTCGATTTAAACCTCTATGGGCACAACTTGAGTTCATTTCCTTTTGTCTTATCACTTATTACTTGGAAGAAGAGACTAATCCCCACTTGTCTATGACCTCCTTTCAGGGAGTTGTAGAGAGTGATAAGATAAGAGTGAGCCTCCTTTTCTCCAGGCTAAACAACCACAGCTCCTTCAGCTACTGCTTGTAAGAGTTTTTCTCTAGACCCTTTCCCAGGTCCATTGCCTTTGCTCCATGTCCTTCGCTAGACATGCTCCAGCTCCTTAATGTCTTTCTTATAGTGAGGGGCCCAAATCTGGACAGAGCACTAGAGGTGTGGCCCCACCAGTGCTGAGTACTGGGGACAATCACTGCCCTGGTCCTGCTGACCACACTATTGCTGATCCAGGCCAGGATGCCATTGGCCTTCTTGGCCACCTGGACACACATAAAATCACGTTCAGCCATTGTCAGCCAGCACCCCCAGGTCCTTTTCTTCTAGGCAGATTTCCAGCCGCTCTCCCCCCAGCCTGTAACACTGCCTGGGGTTGTTGTGACCCAAGTGCAGGACCCAGCACTTGGCCTCATTAAATCTTGTATGATTGGCTTTGGCCCACTGATCCAGCCAGTCCGGATCCCCCTGCAGAGCCTTCCTGCCCTCCAGCAGATCAACAACTACCACCCAGCTTAGTGTTATCTGCAAACTTGTTGAGAGTTTTGTCCCCACGTATCTCTTAATGCATAATTAGCAGATCAAGGGGCTTCTGTAGAGCAGAAAACCTATGTCTCCTTCTACAAGTATAAGTATCTGAGCACATAAGTAAAGAGTCACGGCCTTGATTTATTTTCCTCTGTTCATCCCTGTGAGAATTTAAATTTCCGTGTGAAGTGGATGTATTTATGAGAAAGAACAGGAGACCATTTATATAAAAAGAGTCCTACAACTCTACCTGTAATTAAATAAGCCTATGTGGATGTGTAAATGTTTAGATCACTCCTTGGTTAAAAAATGTTTAGACACAAAATGATTCAAGAGAATAACTAAATTAAGAGGGAAACAGGTATGTATTTAGCTGTAGTCTTGGAACCCCATAGACTATGCCAAGAGGGTCCCTTGATTTTGCTCTTTGTCTTTCATCAATTCACAGAAAAATAACCACAGACTCTCAGATGAGCAACAGGCATTGAGTCAGGGTCAAAATCCCCTACCTATCTACATGATCCTCAACATCAAAGAAGATTACAGCCTTTCAGAGTTCAAAGGTGATGGCAAAAACGGGCTCATTTGGTGTTTAAACTATCTGCATTAACAGTACTTCAACCTCTTGCACAGCTGACCCATAGCATTTATAAACAGTTTCTTTTCCTTCTTAACTTCCTTTTCCATTTCCAGACTTTGTGCCTAGGCTATGGGAGGAGCACATCTTCTATGGGGCAGGAGAAGTCTTGGGGAGGTGCATAAGGACAGCCAAGGTACTCACAAGCCTTAGCTCCACATGTGGGGTAACTCAGGCTGACCCCTCTTGGTATAAACTTCACTTATGTTCTGTCTGGAGAGTGGCTGACACCAGTTGAATGATAACTCTTTACCCTTTACGCCTGTCTGTGGTCACTCTGCAGACAGGGTTTATCCTGCAGCTGCCTTTTTGCGTTTTCATAGCCTTTCCAGCAGGAAAGTATAGATAAGATTGAGATTTAAAAGTTTGTTTTATGTCTCTGCAGAATGGGTGGAGTTCACCCCTTATGAGGTTGGGTTCTTAAAATATGGTGCCTTCATTCGTGCAGAGGATTTTGGCAGTGAGTTCTTCATGGGTCGCCTGATGAAGAAGCTTCCTGAGTCCCGAATCTGCTTCATGAAAGGTGATGTGTTCCATTGAGTTACAAAAATAATATGGGTATAGATCTAATATCAAAACCCAATTTAGATGGACAAGAAGAAGGTTCTTTTATTCACGGCTGGGCTGCTGTGTGGAATAATTTCCAAAGCCGTAGAGCAAAATCACAAAGCATTACAAGGTATTTATCCACAAAAGATTTGATGCAAACGCATATTCATAACATCGACACCTCCCACTCCCCGCTTCATATGATAATTAACTGAATAACCATTACGCATGCGTGATTTGTTCTTTAAAATGGATCAGTGGTCATATTGTGGGTAGAGGTCCTTAAAAAAGATGAAGTATACTCTTCTTCCTCGTTTTGACGTTCCTCGCCCCTGTGGCTTAACACAATGAAATTGACCTAAGTAACCCCTTAATTACTCCCCCTATTCTTTTAAATGAATTTATAATTGAAAAGATTTGTACTTGTCTAAACTTCTTCAGATCTCCTTAAGTATAAGCACAGCTGAACAAACATGGCAACCAGGCAATCAATCCTTTAATTTCCAAGGCCTATTCTAGGCCTGATTCTCCCTTAATAAGTAACCTATTTAATTGACTACAGCTGGATTTCCTAGTTCTAACAAAATTAACTCTCTAACTAAAATTCTATGTTTCACCATTACAAAAATTTGAATTGCAAAAACATGTACTTTAGTTTTAATATAATGCAAACCCTGCATATTGCAACCAGTGCCCTGCAATCATGCAGGACTGAAACCAATTGTACACCATGTTGTTCTTACCTCTGACTGAGTTCCTTAGACAATGGAGATGGGCTAAAAGTACTGAGAGGAAATTTCAAATCACACTATTCACTGTTGATTTTGTCTTGAATAGTGATGCTCATGCCTGAAGTTTTAGGGCTGCTTGAAGAGGTTAAGTTCATTTTGAACCAACTAGCGGCAGATTTCCACACGAAAAACAGTTGTATTTTGAAACTGAAATCTTAAAATCAAATTTGTCTGTGAATGGCATAATCTTAGATGGCAAAGTGATGTAGTTACTGAGTTTATTATAAAATATGGCAATTTAGAGTAGTTTTGTGAACTGCTACTGATATTTTTGCAAGTTTAATAGTATAATAAAGCCTTTGTAGTTTTGTTACCATGATAAATCATTGAAATTTATCATTCTTAATTCAGTAAATTGGGTAGCATCCAATAATATCTGAAAAACAGCTTTGCAGTTTTTATGCAACTCTTGTTTAATTTTGCTTAATACTGGAATTCTCTACTACACCCCTTTGTATGTTGGTTCTCTGAGGTGAAGTTGTCTGCAGACAAATCCGTCTGCTCTTAAACAGATATTTTACATGTAAATAAGCACAAGACACAACAGGACACCAAGGATACAGGTAAAAAGTTCTTAACTTATAAAGTGAAAAATCCATACAACCAGCAACACCAGGTGGTATTCTTTATTTGGTGTTCAGAGAAGCTGTGAATGTCTGTATTATGCAGGAGTCCAGAATCATATTGTTCAAAACATGAGATAATAGTTGGGCATAAAAAGAAAAGAATGTGCTTAGTCACACAAGCACTAAATCTCACAGCTTTATTAGCTATGCTAAGAGCTTTTAGTGATGTCAAGAGTTAAGAAAAAGTTGTCTGAGGGAAAAGACTCAGAAGAAAACACAGGATCCAAGAGTATGCATAGATCTGAAAAGGGCAGGAGAAACTAATGCAGGGTAAATCCCACTGGTGGCTCTGAAACCCAGTAGTTCAGATGCAGCCACTGGCACTAGAAATCCCAAATCCATGAGCTTGAGATGCTGGAGAGTATCTCCTCTAGCTTGAGATGCTGGAGGGGAGATCCCTTCATTCTTTCCTTTTTCTTTTTCTCTTCCATTAAGCACTCTGTGCTATTAGAGGTAGAAGGTAGGTCACAGAGGTAGGTGGGACTACAGAGCCTTCTTCTGAGAATGTTGTGCCTCCGTTGCAGTTCCTCAGCAGAAGTGGGGTAGTGTGTTCACACCCGAGGTGGCCAGATAGCAAGCACACCCAACATATCCAGCCTGGACTGAGCTCTGCTCTCAGCCTGAGCGCCTGAGCCTGCTGATCCCACAGCCACGGGTGTACCTTTATAAAGGATAAGATGGAGAGTTAAAGCAATGTTGCCATCTAGTGATACCACATGCAATACCCTCTTGGGTTACTATTAAAATGTACTGTTAGTTACAGCATGATAGTTTAAGGATAAAAGCAAGGTATCATTTGTAGGGAGAGGAAAGGCCTTTTGTAGAGCTGGAAAGACTGGATGAGCTTAGGGGGATGCAAGACCCCCAGGTTTTCAGAAGAAAGGCTGGGGTGCATGAAAGCTTGTTTGCTCTCTTCAACTGCCTAGTAAAAGATTCCATCCCTCTTCACAGTTCTTACTTCAGTCAGTACAGCTACAAAGAAAATTCAGTGCAAGAAGTTAGGGCAACCTTGCTTTATAATTATAAACAAGTTCTGAGGAGACAACAATGTTTGAAAGACATTAAAATGCAGTGTGTAACTCCCAGGGCTGAGGGAAGCGGAAGAGTTACAGAGTGAGAGGACACCAACAGAAGACAGGAGAAACCAGAGGAGTTGCCTTCTCACAGCAGGGTTGGACAGAAGCTTCTGAAGCTGCTGGGAGATGAGGTTTTCTCGACAGAAACTGGCCAGTAATTATGTGCAAATGAACTCTGGTTGCCAGCTAAGTGTAGATCCAGAGAGCTCCAGTCTGGTTTCTTGATGATGCATTTCTAACATTTCTTACTTGAGTCTGTTCTTACAAGGACTTCCTGTGAAGCAGAAGGCCCTTGGCTTTCTGTCCCACTCTAGAAACAAGCCAGGTTTAAAAGGGAATTATATTTCTGTTAATAATTTATGGGATGAATAATTATTTTATTGTGCAACTCAAATTATTGCATTCTGTACCACGTATGGCTTTTGCAAAGCTTTCACTGGTAAAGAAAGCCTTTTCAAGGCAAAGTGCAGCACTGCCTTCTCTGGCAGAGCTCCTCTTGAGGCCTGTGACACAGATGAGGAGGAAGAGATACTTTTCAAGATCCAAGAGACTTTTGGAGATTTTTACACTGTGAAGACATTTTTAGATGTTCTTTTACGGGGATGGCAAAAGTGGGAGAAGCACTATGGGAATGACAATAACAAATAGAAGGAGAAGAGTCTCCCTCAAAAGACCTTGTGCAAAGAGAAATCTTAGAGGAACAGCAAAGATGTCTTGTATTAGAGGACTTTTCTGTGGACTGTCCCAAACTGTGCTCTAAATCTTTGATTCTTGATTGTCCAGGAGCATCTTCCAAACCTTTAACTGAGTATCCACTTGTATATGACATATTTTGTAGACCAGACTCTTGTTTTATAGGAAATGGCATGGGTTTGCTCACTTAAGACAGTTGCTTATAGGATGGAAAATGCTGGTTTGTATGTGGCAATGAATTACAGCAGCTGAAGGCTTCACACAATAGTTTAAACATTTAGGCTCCTCCTTGAGAACAGAATACTATTTGCTGAAAAGATCTTCGTATAGTTTTTGGTGATATTTTGGAAACCTTGAGGCTTTCCAATATCCCTTGCAAAGCTGAGAGATTATTTTTTAAACGGGATATTTTCCATTAAAATGTTTCTAGAGAAGTTTCCCTGTTCCCTACCATTGCACAGGCCTGTGGAGCAATGTCTTTTCGTACAACCTCTTGGATGCCTGGCATTCGTCGGATCCTACACAAAGGCGCTCACTGAGGTGCACCCAACACAGGACTGTTGATATTGGTTAGTTACGTTTCTGTTTCTGTTTTACCTGTTGCTGTATAAATCCAGGGGTTTCATGTTGTCAGCTGTATCTAACTAGGTTTCCCCTCTGAATTTATTCATAGCAATGTTATTTCCATTAATCTCTTTTAGACTGAATTTATGCAAATATAAAACTACTGAAGGTTTTAAACAGATTATCTTTGCCAGGGGCCCTTCAGTGAACCCCCATGTTGTAACAAACACCTCAGTACTGTGTTCTCTGTCTGCCTCAGCAGCAGGTGGTTTTCATACAATCTTGTTGAAGACTTGGATATATCAATTATGTGTCGCTCCATTTCAGTTTTCTTTGATCTTGTTAACCCTGTGTTTTTCTAAGAGGACTTGGTTGTCCTTCCTGTGTTCAAAGGCAGTTAGTGAGTTCAGTTTATTGGTTTCTACCACTTTCTCCATGGAAGTGTTGCAAAACCCTAAGCTCAATAAATGCATGTGATAGAAAGTCATTGGCTTTCTTGTCCAATTTCTTGAGGTGTTGTTTAGCACAATCCTTTTTCTCTGCTCTTTTGTGGATGTCTAAGTCTCCTGACAGCTCTTCTTCTTTTCTTTCTTTTTTTTTTTTCTTTGCAAAGCTGATTTTTGAAAGGAACAGGTCCAGATTCTGAACCTACCCTGACCTTCACACAGGGAATTGATTTGTGAGTTCAGTCAAGGAGTAAATCACTTTTTCCAGCTTTAGCACATTTTTTGCCACTCTGTTTCTCACAGAATATGCTTTACTGAGGATTGATTTTCTTCTTATTCCTATTTTGACATTGATTTATTTGTATGTTGAAATGTCTTATTAGAATCTTCTTTTCCCTAGCTAATATGAGATACCTTCTGTTGTTTTAAGTATTGCAAAGAACTGTATCAAACCAACAATTTGTTCAACTCCTCTACCTTTCAGAAGAAGAGTCTTCTCCATCTGACAGGAGGCATGAGTTGGACACTTACTTGGTCACTCCTGAATGTGGCATCATGGGCATCATTCGACGCATCCTGACAGAGCGGGTGATGGTTTCAAAGTTCCACAATTTCCTGAAGGGGTTCCAGCTGCACAATGAATACCTTCAGAGCAAAAACTTCTGTATATGGAAAGGTAAACGTCCTTGAATATAATTTTTTGCCTTCTTAGATGGTTGTTTTCATCAGTGAAGGCAGACAATGAACATTTGGAAATGACTATTTCAAGGCAACTATTTAAATTTCATACAGTCAAATCAGCTTCAGGAATTCCCTTGACTCCAGGGAAAGAAAATTACTGCTCATTTGGGGTGGAAGAAGGGCAACATGAGAAGTAAAAGAACTCTCTTTGTACATTAAACAGGTATTTCTTTTATGTGTGAAGGCTGAACATCTGTAGTGTGTGAGGGTCTTGGAAAGTAAATGTAACGGTGAGCCAAGAGGCATTTTTTTTCCAATTTCCTTATTAATCAAACAACAGATATACTGTTTCTTCAGTGAATCACTCATCATAACAAATATTTCCTTTTAGATACTGTACTAGAGGATTTCCCCAACCAGCTGACAGAAACAGCAGAGTTCATGTGCCTGGCAGACACAGCAGGATACATTGATATTAGCTATCCACCCCTCATGAGGCCAGAGAGGAAAGTGGATATTGTTCTGCACTTAAACTATTCTTCTGGATCACAGACCTTGGTGAGAAAAAACCTATTTTCTTTTAAAAATGGCTGCTGCCTTTTAGCCTTCCTTAACTCCTAAAGACTCAGAATAATTTATGTAGAATGAACTGATTCTGGGAGAAAAGGATCCCTGGTCTACAGCTCTCTGTGCAGATGCCTAGGTCTTGCAACTGATGTTGGTAAACCCCCTGAGAACTAATATCAGATTTCTAAATATTTTATTTTAATTAACCTTCTAATAGCTAAAATGTTCTCTCTTAGACCTGTGTGCCCCTGTGCTCTCCATTTGGCTATCTAGATTACACTCATATGGAGTGTTTATCCAGTATTAGTTACCATCACTGATGAACTCATTTTGGTTGTGTTGTGATATTCACATTAAGTTATCCACATGCAGTATAATTAGAAATAATTTGTCCAGTTGTCTTTAGCACAGTAACTGGATTTTTTTGTTGTTCGAAATTGTGGAAAAGAATTGTCCTTTGACAATATCTGATGTTTCAAACACCAGCTAATAAACTGGTCTATAATTCCTGTTACTAGATATGGATAAGACAGAAATTCTTGAAGACTAAAATTTTCATGCATGTCAACCAGACTCAGGAAGAAAAATTCTATTTTCAAGAATTGCTAACACACCTGCAAGATTAATATTTCAGTTAAGATGATGTTTGCTCTCAGATCACTGTTTGCTTACATCATTTTTCAGAACCATCCTAAGGCATCTAAGACAGAGGTTTTTAAATACTTTATGCTGAGTTGACAAAATATTTGTAATTTTGCATTTCAAAATGGTACTATTTCAGATTCTTGTCCATTCTACTTGTTTCAGGATTTTCTCCAGAAGAGGCATCTTTCTGTATCCTAAGCTGCTAGGCCACCCTTCCCATGGTCATGGACATTTTACCTATCTTGTAGATAAAGGCTAACGAGGAGAAGGAGAAGGCAGAACAACAATCAGAATTGCAAGTTGGAGACTGAGTCTTGAATTGTTGTTCTGTTAATAGCTAGTACTTAATATATCACGTAAGAGACAAGAGCAGAAGAAATATTGAAGCAAACCCTGCTCCCATATCTTTGTGAAGGTCTTTTGATGGATGCATTGTGCATTAGGAAAAGTGCCTGGGTGTGGCAGAATTTCTGACCTTTTCCTTTTTTCTTGTCTGAATTCAGCCTTTGGAAGAAGCCTCCAAATACTTTCAAAAGCAGGGAATCCCATTTCCCAAAATCCATATGAGTGAAGAGGAGAAGAAAAATCTAAAGGAGTGCTACATCTTTGAAGACACAGAGACCCCAGAGGCACCGACTGTGGTGTTTTTCCCACTGGTGAATGACTCCTTCAGAAAATACAAAGAGCCTGGTAAGCCATGGGATAGTCCTCCAACCACCTGGCAGCCCTTTGGCTGTGGGATGGAAGACGTGGTGTAGTGTGATCTCCTCCCTCCCCTGCTATGCCTCCCACGGGAGAGAAACACAAATGCCAAGGGAGCGAGGAGTAACATTGTGCCCCACCTGGAAAGTGGTAGGTGGGACCATATCTATGATGACTGATGATTTTTCTTTATTTGTCAGGTGTGGAGCGCAGCCCTGCTGAGATGTCGCAGGGCAATGTGGATGTTTCCACCATTTTTTCCCCCTACTGCTTAAACAGCTTTACCTACACAGGAGAGGAGTTTGACAAGCTGATAGAACTTACCAGCTACAACATTCAGAACAACCAACATCTGATCCTTCAGGCTTTGAATTCAGCCATACAGCAGAAACAACAGCACAAAAATTAAACATGCCTCTGAGTTTCAGAAAGATATCTGCATTGTTTGCTTTTGATTCTTCTCTGGAGAAGAATCAAGACCTATCTGTAAATGAGCACAGTAGACTTTGGAAAGTACAGACTTGTCTGAGCCTGTGGTTCCTCTCTACCACATGGTGATATTAGATCAACCAATCAAACAAAATAATGATTAGGCTTGTGCTTTATTTATGTTGGATTTCACTGCCGGTGAACTTTTTCTCATGCATATACAGGTATATGCAGTAAATTGAAGATCAGGAAAGATGAGGTTTATTGACAAGCTTTTTAAATGCATGAATCTGGGACAGTAGTACAAATACTACTAGAAGTTGCATGTGAAGTGACGACAAATGAGTTATAGATATTTCATTTATTTCAAATCTAGTGCAACAGAAAAATACATAATAAATGTGGACAATTTCAAAGAACATGAAAACTATATTTTCCTATAGTGTCAGCAAGAAATTTTGCTAGAAGTAACATGCCAAGCTAAACATAAAAGATAATCTCAGACTTCATGTGAAAAATAAAGATTTTCTATACTTCTGAATTTAGAAGTTTTATTACACCAGCAGTATTTAGTTTTTGAAAATCTTTTGGAAATGAGTGTTTCAAGCCATATGGTGAGTCAGGATCAGCTCTTCCTTTGCAGGTATAACTATCTAATCCACGATTCTACTTTTTGCTGAATATTCATGGTATTTAGAGGATCCAGCTCAGTATCCATGTCCTGTTAATTTCAGCAGTTTTCACAGTATTTCTTGCTATTATAAGATGGGATGCTGTGAGAATGAAAACATCAAAAACTCAGAGACAGATTTTGTAGTCAGAAGGCAAACAAAGTGTTTTACACTGTTATTCATGGCTAATTCATGGGTAATCGCATGACTTTGTCAGTCCCCGCCTGTCTAAAAGCAACATAGGATATATGCAACAACTATAAATAGCACAAGGTAATTTGTTCAAAGTGCTTATTTTTGAGAGGAAGACCAAAATAATGATTTGCTTTAGGAAGGAATTTAATACGACAAATGCTATGTAAACCTATTTCATTACAACAAAGATACTAATCTAAAATAAAAAGATGTAATGCTCAGTCAGTATCAGTCGCCCTTAATTACTTCAAATTTAAATAAAACACAGCAGCTTGTCTGTGCTGAAGTAACATGTATTGAAAAACACAGAACTATGAATAATGTATCACAGCCAAAATAGAAAATTCTTAATTCAAAATGAAATATGAGCTTCTAAAAGGCTGAAAAATTCCTGTCCTTCTTGCTATCATAATATGACTTTCTTCCTTCAATCATTCCTTTATGCCTTGCCTTCCTCTATCCTTTGTTGTCTTTAGTCTTCCATGCTCACCTCCAATGACCTCAGCTCCCTTAGGGGTGCTGTGTCCTTACACCGTCTGCATTTCCAGGCCCTCACACCTTTACCCAATTTGCAGCCTGGGTTCAAACCTCTAGTGTGCTGAAATGGCTGTTTACTTGTTGGTACTCATCAAGGGCTCCCCTCTTTGTGATCTCCATTGCTGAGTCATCTGGTCCCTCTCGGCATTGCCTTTCCTCTGTTCCAGCTCTAGCTCCCTCCCAGGCTTTCCTGGTTATCATTATGACAACCCCATTTGGTGTGACACATGTGTTTGCTACTTCTCCCAATTGCCCATCTTACAACTGAGGTTTCAGACACCTTCAAGAGCTGCAAATGAAGTTCCTGCCCCTGCTATCCAAGTCCTTTGATGACACCAGAGTACAAGAAGCTTGCCTCTCTCTTCCCATCCCTACCTTTAACTATTCCCCTTTTCTTCCCTTGATGTTTTCTTGTTTGCTAGTTTAACAGTGGGAAGCCCTATTTACTTTCAGTGTGCCACTGAGGTGTGCTCTGCTGCACCTGCCAGGGTGCTTGTCCCACCTCCCAGCAGAACACTTGCAGAAGATCCTTGTCATCTGTCCTGCAGGCCAACAGGGAGGTTTTGTGTGGTTTTGTCTGCTGGCATTGTTTTGTTCTGGTTCAGCTTTTAATGGGGTATGTTTCCTATGCTCTGATTCTGGGCTGTACTGAAGCATTAAAAGAATGTAGGTAACAGCTGCAGATGTGGGCATTTAAAAGTGCTTTTTGGTTTTGCAGGTTGGGAGTGTCTCTTTTTACAGGAAAGAGGAGTGACTTCATGGAATTATCCCTTCAAGGAAGGGAACTAACTAGAGGGAAAGAAGCACTGCAAAAATCCAGGCCCATGCTGTATCATGGTGTTAGCACCAGCGGAAGTTAACATGATTTTTCCTAAATGTTTTAATAGATAAAGTTTTTGGTAAATGTGGTAATAGGAGCTACAAACACTAACATGCTGACCTCCTTAGTTGTAATTAATATGTTTTGCATCTTTTCCGTGTCTGTCTTTTCCTTCTTACCTATTCATTATCTATAGTAAGTGAAGGGATTAGCATGCAATTGCACCTGTGCCCCAGCCCTTCCGCTTATCACAAAGGTCCATGAAGAACTGGGTAGCTCAGTGAGGTGACTCAGACCACAGGAACCTAAGGAAAGCAGCAGTGGGATTCTTTAACTCCTCACAAGGCATGTGAGAACTCGGACAGTCCTACTGGGTGAGTGCCGCTGAAGAAACAGGAGCTAATGGGATGGTTGGAAGCAGCATTTTGTGCTGTTCTGTAGTGCAAAGAGTGATCAAATGAGATTATTGCAAACATTCTGAGTGAAGTGAGCTAGTCATTTGTGAGACTACAGGTTGCACCACCTGAGTGATGGGAAATGTGTTTGCCACAGCAGATACAGGAGAACGTGGGTGGTAGAACAGGACTCCCATCTCAGAAACCCTGTGCTTAAACCTGCTCACATGTAAAGCTCTGCTGTGTATGTGCAATATCCTACTGTCTTACTAGAGTGACAACACTGCAGAGGAGGCCATCAGGCCATTTCCTTGTACCCTGGTCAACAGTTAAAATGGCTGAGAGTTCTGTGTCATTCATGCCACTGAAGCTTTGTACCTTTGAGTTCCTCCTGAAAGTCTCCCCCTTGTAGAGTTCCCACTGAAGCCCAGCACTCCTGCAGTGTTCATAAAGTATTTCTCCAGCACGTCTCCCACGCCTCCAGCTCATGATATTAAAACTCTGGGATGTGATGTCTTCCCATGTCTCCTGTTTTTTCCTCCTTGGGTCCTGAGGTATCCTTTGCACTCCCTTCAATGTACTATTGCCTATCCCCTTTTCTCCATGCAGCTGGACATCTCATCCAGATGACACAGCCTGATCCCAGCTGCCCTAATGCTTACAGTATTCATGCTTGTTCCAAATATGACCAAACCTCCATCATTCAAACCTGAAGCTTCTGGAGGCACAATTACAGTACAGAGGAGATGAGACAAAGAAGAAAGATTAAGAATGATTAAGAAAGATTAAGATGGTATAAAACGCAAGGAGGGAGAAAGGATAGAAGGAAAAAACAAATTATAATGCCCAAGAAAAGTGAAAAATGGAATTTCAACTATGAGATATTGAGATGAACAAAGAAAATACATGCTTTGATATCCATGAAGTCAATCGTAAAGAAAATATGGCACGGAATGGAAAGAGGAAAATAAAGAGGAAATCAAGAACTAAAAGGTGGTGGAGACAAACATTTAAAATGGAGATAAAAGTATATCACTCCTTTAGTTTTTTCAAAGCAGTCTTGATAGGCTGGTCCTTTAAAAAGAATAGTAACTAAAAATCTCTAATCTAGAAAATGTCATGGCACTAAATCTTACTGCTGAGGTTCTGACCATCTGGGCTTACAGCTACCTTATATGCACTTTGTGAGTACTTCCTAGCTCCCAGCTCTCTCTTCTTTTTTTCTGCCCTTAAACACTGGGAAAAGATGGGACCTTGGCCCCTAGCAGTCTAACTTTTCATGCCAACTACTGCTTATTGCAGCCTTCTCTCTCTCAGCTAATAATCTGCTCCCTCCCTATTTAATTTCTTCTGCTGAGGAAATGGAGCATCCTTAGATACTGATAACTATCAGGTAAGGAGCTGCAAGTTTCTACATATATTAATATGTACTTTTAAATATTGAGCAAGCTGTTTCTTCAATTTTGAAATTTCTGCTATTCAGCTGGATGACACCCAGTCTTAAAAGCAAGTCATGCTCCAAATTCCTCCAAAGTCATGCATTTCTTTTAACTTAATATCTACTTTGTAAATATAGGCTATAACTTGGTGATATGGTAGCCTAGAATTTGTTGAAGATTAAATGCTTTGGTTCCGCATACAGAAAATAATTCAGAAAATCCTTCACAGATACTTAACAAACACCTTTTCTGGTCACTTTCAATCTCTAGTCCATGATCACTGCTAGTGCAGGAGCTGATGGCCTGTAACCCACAGCTGGGTTTGGGCACAGGAAGGAAGCACTGTACTGGTCATATTGCACTTGTGCTGGTTTTCAGCTCATGGGCATATGATAAACTTGCATGTAGTTGCAGAAATGTGGAGACTGAACAGTGATTCAAAAACTGTGGGAACTGCTCTTGTAGAACTGTAGTCCTGGGAAAATTTCTCCAAGTACAGAGAAACATCCCATAGTGAGAGAACTCCAGGCAGAAAGGACTTTCTCACTCTACAGGTAACCACCAAGGATTGGACTTTGCAACATGTATAAAATCTGAGAGAGATCAAACAGAGTATAAATTTACACTTCAATTAGGCATCTCTAAGACTGATATGGTAAGTTCTGGGCTTTATCCAGTGTACCAGTAACTGTAACACGAAACAAATGTATACAGGTATTTTCCTGTGAGTGCAATGATGTACAAAGTCATTAATGATGGTAGCCTCTCTACTGGGAAAGGAATGCATCTCAGTATCAGAGGTTTGTTCTAGTTATATGCTAGATGCATACAAATGCTGATGCATCTATACAATGGATATAAAGTGCTGTACTTTTCTCAGTATGATCTCAACAAGAATGCATGCTAGTTTAAAATTTTTGGTTAAACACTTGCTTCAAAATTTATTTCCCAAAGGACTCATTCTTACTTGTTTCAGGGGCAAGATAACAAACAGCAGTAATGCCCCTGTCTCCTGTGAGTTTTCTCTCCTGTTCCACATCATCTTCCTTCACCAACTGCACAAGTGATGGCCTAAGACACCACTCCTCTCCTGCAGGAAGAGGATGTAGCTGAGCCAGAACTCCCATCTGACTCTGCTCTCCAGAGCTGGTTTTTTGTACAGAAGTATTTATATGTCTGTAGAGAGTAGTGATGTGGTCACAGCCAGTCGTGGTTGCGCTTCCACCTTGTTAAAATAATCTCAGGCTCATTTTGCCTGGCCTGTTTGAGGCTAGGCAAGCATATATTGTTGCCAGGCATTTAGGGGGACACTAGTTTTCAGTGGTTTTAGTCCAGTCCAAGACTGTGATTAAAAGGAATCACAAGCTACATTTGAACTTGTTGAAAAATTTTAAGTTTGTATGTAGCTCAACTTCTCCACAGCTTGTCTGTGCAGTCGGATGTAATATGGATGCCCCTGCCAAGCGAGTGATGCTTCTACAAACTGCATTGTAGGATGAGTAAGAAACCCAAGCAGTAGAGGAAGTACAAGGTTGTGCTGGTTTTGGCACATTTGGTGTGACAAGCAGATAAGACTCTGATATCACTACACGAAAGGATGTGCGCAATTTGCTGCCAGGGCAACTACATTTAGATCTTTGGAACAGGTGGGTTATTTTCCTTCATCTATCCTTAAATTACTGAAATATGTAATGTAAAGAAATCAAATATTTCCACTTGAAGCATCTGCTTTTCATTCTCTAAGTTGAAACCATCTAGCTTTGTACATCAGATTTTAAATGAGACAGCACTAGTTCAGTTGTTAATGAGAACCTTGCAGTTTTCTTTCTTTATGGCATTCCCTGTGGAGTGACTCAGATGGGAGAAGAGTACCTTGATTTAGCTGAAGGCCGTACAAATCATCATAGATAGCCAAGTGTGTCTGTAATGGGGAATTCACTCTGCAGACATGGAAGTCTGTACACAGAATCCATCTTTCTTCTCCACAGATGTCCTTGATGACAGAGAATATCAGCTTTCTTAAGATTCACCAACTTTAGAGAGCTTTCTATCACTTGTCACTAGTTATGCTAATGGTTCTCTGAACTAGCCAGCCTTGGGAAAGTTGTTCTGCTCTAATGACAAGTATCCTGGTATTTTTAGTGTCCCATGGCAGGTCTTCCAAGGTCAACCAGGTCTTCTTTTCTGACCAGACTAAAAAAAAAAAAAAAAGAAGAAGAAAAAAGAAAGAATGATTGTTGTTCTCTAAATTAAGCTGCAAAAGGAGTTCTCCAGGATGTAGCTCAGAGTGTCCGTGACCTGAGGCCAAAAGATGCTCTTGTACTTCCAGTGTGGGCAGAGCCGATTTTCATGCTGGGAATGCAGATGCTATGACACAGCCTACTGTTACTGGAGCTTCTAGTTTGTTATTCATTTGTTTTTCTGTGTTGGAAGATGGTAATTTCCATTGGGTAAGCCTGGAGATGTTCATGTGCTCTTTTGTTCATGTTCTTTGGTTCAACAAATCTCTGTAAAATAAAAGTGATAAAACTTAATCACTGGATACCGTATTCCATTCACCTTGACAGGAGTTTCCCACAGCTGTCATTTAAAGTTCAACTGCCTTTCTCTGGAAAATGTATAAAAGCATAACCCTTAGCTGCTTTGCACAGCTATTACATATTTTCTTGTGCTTTTTTTGCCGTATTTAAGGTACTGCTGGGTGCAGCAGTAGTGCTGGGTCATGCCTGGAGCCATATGCATTGACTTCAAGACCTCTGCTACCCCCTGCAAGCATCCACCTCCTTCTCCCCTGCTGTCCTATCACACTCAATCCGGTGCTGCTGCTCCCAGCCTGTCGATCACCTCCTCTACTTACAGCTCACCTGTGCAAAATGAAGTGCCGGCCCTGTATCCACACCTTGGCCTCTCTCCCCTGGGAAGAAGGAATGGGAGCAGCCCAGGGGGAGCTGGGAGCTGCATGTCCATGCAGTGATCAGGCGCTGGGGATGGCCCTCTCCAGGGGTTACGCTGTGGCACAGGGCACTGCCCCTCTGCAGGCACTGAGCTCAGGTCCCCTCACCTACGGGGAGGCTTTCACCAAAGTGTACAGGGTTGTGCCAGCATGCAGGAAAGTCACTGCCAGTTATTTACATGCACGGGCCTTTTTCAGGGTCCAGTTTCTCCCACACAGGAGCTGTCCCTGCTCAGGGCAGGGAAGAACTGGGTTTGAGGGAGAAGGCCTCGGTGGCAGTGCCCTCCATGCTGGGAGTCTATGCACACAGAAAAGGGTGGCAGCAGTGCAGGACCTGTGGAGCAGGCACAGGCTGGGAGAGGTTCCCAGCCAGAGGAAGGTACGACATTCCTTTTGGCTGTTATGCTTATAAGGTCCTTCCCTGGAGCAGTCTATCCTTGGTGCTCCAGTGTCTTCAGCAGTGGGAGGGGAGTCCTTTACTTAGAGAGATGAGATGGGTGGGGCTTCAGGTCATTTTATAAAATAACAAGTCATTGACTCCCACAGGAGTACATCCTGCAAACATGTCTGGGGAAGTGCTGCCAGTGGAGGTACCAGGAGGAGATACTGAAAACCTGTGTCTAGAGCTGCTGCCCACAGAGGTGCCAGGAGTAGATCCTGGAAATATGTCTCTAGAACCGCTGCGCACAGAGGTGCCAGGAGTAGACTCTGAGAATATATCCATTGAATTGCTGCCTGTAGAGGTGCCAGGAGCAGACCCTGAAAACATGTCTAAAGGATTCCTGCCCATGGAGGAGCCAGGAGTATATCCTGAAAACCTGTCTAAAGGATTCCTGCCCATGGAGGAGCTACGAGTATATCCTGAAAACATGTCTAAAGGATTCCTGCCCATGGAGGAGCCAGGAGTATATCCTGAAAACATGTCTAAAGGATTCCTGCCCATGGAGGAGCCAGGAGTATATCCTGAATACATGTCTAAAGGATTCCTGCCCATGGAGGAGCCAGGAGTATATCCTGAAAACACGTCTCAGGAATCACTGCCTTTGGAGCTGCCAGAAACACTCTATTACTTGAATCCAGGGAAGACCATGATGCCATCAAATGCACTAGAGGTAAGAAAACAACTTTAAAGTTTCGCTTAAAGTCCTCTGCATTTGACAGGAAAAAAAATCCTGCTTTGTGTGCGTGTATTCAAGCTGGCGTACAAATTTGCTGTCTGATGGGACTATCCAGCAGTTCCTTTGCCTGAAGGTATTTAAGGTCAAAATTTCTTTTCAAGGCTGTCAGTGGCAAAAGTCCTCCTAAATCCACTGGAGCCAAAGATTTCATTTTCATAGACAAAATGAGAGAAGTCAGAGTAGTATGGGGACAGGAAAAGATAATAAAGGGGAAAAAATGAACAGGGAAGGAAACTTTCTTTAAGGGACTGAATTATCAGCCTTTTTTCTTCTGCAATTAAATGCTACTTTTATAAAACTTCATATTTCTGTATAAATAGTGAGATTTTGACATGTATAATAATGTGTCAAATGCATTTTTTTGTTATTGAAAATGGGATAAGGATGAGATAGAGACCAGGAATAGAGAATCGAATTTCACTTACACATTCCATTTTTGGTTCTGAATGTTTTCATTTTGCCTTGCATTCTCTGTATTGTTTCAGGATTTGCACAACCGTGGTACATTACGCATTGTTCTATGTGCTCCCTGCCTGGATGAAGGCACATCCCTTCAGGGGGTGCTTTGGAAATAGAAACAGAATATTTTCAACATTTTTTTGTAGAAACTGTGCTTTAATGGTGTCCTACAAAGTGCTTCGAAAGGTGCCCCCTACTATGTAGAAGTATTTTGGAACTTCTCTTTCCTGAAAAAGATTTAAATGTTAGATTTAAAATTTTGCAACTGCAATGTTTCACATTCTGTGTTCAAACAGAAGATATTCTGGGGTATTTTAAATTGAGGTTTAATGTTGCTAAGAACAGAAGCAGATTGCCAAAAGATCACATTCAAAACAAAAAGCAAACCTTTTTCACAGAATAAATGCAGAGACATTTTCTGGGTATCTTACAGCTGCGATGGTCTTCCTTCATTGACTCATTGAAAGGGTACCTCTGACATGGATTTTGTGCCAGTGTGCACCAAAACATGTGGTGGTTTGTTCATTAATCTGAGTGCGGTAACACAGCTGGGTGCAACCAACAGCCCTTCTAATCGAGGTTTCATCATAAATTATTGCAGGTAGAAATTAATTATCTATCCTGATAATGCTGCTGTTGTTTTAACACTATCATTTATTGTTTCTTTCCTTCTTTCTTCAGGACGAAAACTCAGGCATAGATTCCTTGGGAGATGGTGAATGGCTAAACAGACAAGGCGACGGTACTGTGCCAGACAAAGGTGATTTCAAGGTATTAAGAACAAGAGAATTTAGAACCAAAGAGTGCTTAAGGGTTTCATTTTTCTCAAAAGGGCAGAGGGCTCAGGTAGATAAAGAATGGTGGCAGCAGCTTGAATGTTACGAGGGAAATGCCCCTAAGTCTATTGTTTGAATCATTTTATTCCTCATATGTTTATCATTTTCGTAGAATCGTAGAATGGTTTGGGTTGGAAGGCACTTTTAAAGGTCATCTTGTTCCAAATTCCTGCAATGAGCAGGGACACCTTCAAGTAAACCAGCTGGCTCAGTTTCCATAAGTGCTTGTTTTATTTCTCTGTTACATTTTATGTGGAGCAGGCTGAATATCTAGTGTTTTAATCTCTCACTTACTTCTAAAAGAAATCCACTGGTGAGCTTTCTCTTCTACAATACTTCTTTGTAACTGAAGGGGCCAAAATTAACAGTGAGGCATGCTCTGCTGCAATGGCTTTGGTAGCATGATCTCCATCCTTGCAATTTATGAGGGTGTCCTGGATTATTGAACTGTGATCTTTCACCACTTCTGTGCTCCATCAAGAAAGAAACTGTAGTGGGGTTCTGTAAAAGGAGTGATGCTTGAATGTGCTAGGGCTATTTCTTATGAATGAGTGTCAGTCAGTGATTGGGTTTTTTTGTTAGAAATTACTGATTTTGATGGGAGTTCTCATTCTGCTACTTTGTTGTCTGTGCAGTGAGTCTGGTCATTACTTCCTATCTGTCAAAATTAGAGAAGTTTTAAGTGTTATTCATATAGCAATATTGTCCCATGAAGTACCTGCTTCTGAGGCAGATATTTCTGTGAAAATTTGCACTGTAATCCATGTAGACAAGTTCTACTGAGGCAAAATGAAGCTGAAAAGGGACTTTATCTGAAAGTTGAAGTCATACTGTGAACAGGCAGACAGTTGAGCTTTATGATAAGCTGCTTACCAGGTAGTTCTGCTGCAATTTGGATGCTCACAAATTTAAACAAATTCTTATTCATAGTCACAATATTTTTTGTTTTTTCCCATGCACTCTTCAAAGTTTAGCTATTGTGTTTTCCCAGTGTTAATATTGTTATTATTTAAAAAATAAAAGTCAGTGGTGTTAAAAGATTATACTGTATTTTCACAGGATGTATTCTGTAATAAATCTAGGGTCTTCTGTAATAAATCTAGGCAGTTCATCTTGCAAAATATTTCAGTTACAATGTCTGGTGTCTCCAGCCTGGGGAGATACTAAAATTCTGGACCATGTCTAGGATGAAGAATTCTGTAGATAGTAAAA
This sequence comes from Orthonyx spaldingii, assembly GCA_013397795.1. Taxonomy (NCBI): domain Eukaryota; kingdom Metazoa; phylum Chordata; class Aves; order Passeriformes; family Orthonychidae; genus Orthonyx; species Orthonyx spaldingii. Next base: position 31,198 of record VZTJ01006669.1, read on the forward strand.
ACAGGCTGAAAAAATTATTGATCCATTTTTAATATAATATCTACTCCTTACAAAGGGTCAGGAACTTAAAAGCATGATGAGAATAAGAAAAAAGATTTGAGCTCCTGGATTATAATTACTTATGATAATTATACATATGACAAGTAACTTCTTGTCTCCATTTCTTAATCCCACACAGTGATGTGTTTGTTTTTCCGTTGTGTGCTCAGGATATAGACTTAGATCAAAGACATTTAAGGGTTATGAAATTTGAAGGGGACACATGCGACAGTAGTGGATCAAAAGAGTCATCTGATATATTCATAACTTTCTTCTAGACCACTATATTGCCCCTGTCTCACATTGAAGGATTATTTTCTACATTTTAAAATTCAAAAATTCATGACAATGCATTGGTGATGGATTGAGTTGTTCTTGCATGTAGTTACTATTTTGGTCTGTGTTCAGAATACAGCACTCTATCCTATGCACTTGCATAATCATTACTACATCAACAATTGTATGTTCATGTGTGAACGATGCATATACATTTTTCTCTCCTCCTAAATTTTTCTCAAATATTACTTTTTCATCACTGAAACTACCAGAAGACTTAAACATGTGTGTTTCTACCTGCTCAGAGGGATTGTCTGTTACAAACTTATGACAGCATTTGCCAGCAACTGCATGTGTCTTTACACCAACATGCTGCATTTTATCTGCATTAAGAAATCAGTATTATTTGGGCCTTGGCTGGCACTTAGCCCCACGCTAAAGCAACAGGCAGAGCCAACTCTGGTGTTTTAGACATCAGTGTTTATACCAAAATATTTGAGGATTGCAGCAGGTCTCATATAATAATGCATGTGAGGGAAGGGGAGGGGAACAATTGGATGCATAGTTCTAAATTCATCATGAACCATGTTTTAAGAAGACTAAGATGCATCACATCTCAGGTCAAGTCATATCTCATTTTCCTGCCAGACATGGGCTCCTTGTTCGTTCAGGGTTTGTGCAGCTGGGATAGCTGCAGCCCTTTAACTGAAGAGGGGAAGGTTAAGCTCTCACCCTTGTGCAAAGCAGGAGCTCTGGCCTCTCCTGGATTTTGGAAGCTGGAAGCAGGTCTTGAGATCATGGGAAGAGTGGGGAGCTGCAACACTGCAGAGCAAAATTAGGCACAAGTTGTGACATCTGCTTCTGATGCGGGTCGGGCTCAGTGATGTGAACAGGAGCTGAGGCAGGCAGGAGGGCTGGGTCCCCGCTGGCACCAGCCTCCTTGGCATTGGCTCCTTGACTCCCACAAGGGCCAGAGCCTGCTGTCAGGAACAGCTCCAGCCCCAGGCTCAGCAGCAACTGGAAAGGCAGGAGTCAACAGCTCCTGAGCCAACCCCAGCCCCACAGTGCTTGCAGGAGCACGGCTCCAGCAGCAGCTCTGCTCAACTGCAGAAGCTGTTCTGAGCCCAGGCACCTCCTCTGCCACCCCAAGTGGTGGTATGGGGGTGCCTAAAATACAGACTGCTGAAATTACACGTGCCAGCACACCTCCCACTTCAAAAATGAACCTCATAAAATCAAATGAGGCCATTTCCCATCAGCTCAAAACTTTGAAATATGGTTTGTCTAATCCACATTTGACATCAGAAATGCAAAACATCTGTACCTGAGATAGACTTCTTTATATATAGTCAGGAATAGAGATTTTCAGAGTGTGATGCATGTCCTGTGGTAATGTCTACCTTAGGATGAGAATCCAAAAATGTTCAACAGCTGTCAGATGTAAACACTAATTTTACAGCTATCTGGAATTTTGTATAAAGAGTCTCAGTCCTCAGATGGTTCATGCTCAACCTAATTTTTCTGTCAGGTTTATTCTGCTTGGGGGAGGGGCAAAAAGCAAAAATAGGGCAAAGGACTACAAAAGGGCAATGGGTTTTATTATGGATGGACTATCCTATTGCTCTGGATACAGTTTTACATATGGAAATAATTTTGAACATGCAGTTGAACAGTTTAAGTTTTCAAATAGACCTATTTTTCAAAATCTGAAGAAGTCTGATTGTTAAACTTCTGCAAACCCTAAAAGATGAAGATAATGTTAACAGTACTGAAAGGGCTATGAACTAGCCTGAGTTATCAATCAAATAAAGCATCTCTGCAGACCTATATAATAAGTAATAGAAATAATAAATAAGTAATGCATTTATTTACTAAATATAATTATGCATCGCTGCACTTATGGGATCACTGTGCAATGAGACTATCCATGTTGTGTTGATCAGTATTTGAATTCTTGCTTTTTGGAAATGTCTTTCAAGCACAGTATAACATGTGTAGTCTCATTCCTCAGAAGTTTTCTGAGTCCCATGATGGATATATGTATGAGGAAGCAATCATCTGAAGGATACAATTCTTGTGACCTTGCATATACCTGTCATGCTTCTGTGGACACAGAAAAATTTCCCCTGCTGGAGCCAGAGTTACTGTGGCTGTATGCCTGAAAGGGGTTTTTCCATCTGGATGTGGGCATTTTTAATTCATCAGTATCCAACCAAGACTTCTGCTAATCCTGGTGAAAAGGTGGTCTGATGAGAAGAAGAAGACGTTATTAATAAGATCCATGAAACACACAGCTTGTGAAAAGTACCACTGTGGCAGCAGTGATCATCAGCATCCCCAGCCCACGCACAGCCCCACAGCCCTCGGTTGAGGTGCCCAGCCCCAGTGCCTGGAGGAGGTGAAGGAAGGAAGCAATTAGAGCATCTTTTCCATCGTGGAGCCCGATTTTGTCAAGAACGAGGAAGAGCTTCAGAGAGGTGGCCAAAGGCAGCAGGTCTGGGCAGCCTGCCACGGGGGATTCCGGCACATCCCACAGCAGTGGGAGGTAGGCTGTAGCAGGCTGGGGTAGGGCTTGGTGAGTGATCTTCACAGCCTGAAGCATCCTGACTGCAACTGTAAGAAACTCACACACGCTCTTCAAGGAGCCCTGACTGTCAGACAGCTCAAGATTTCACACACCACCAGCTCTAGATGAACCATCAGCAGGGAATGATTTGGTCCCTGGCCACCATCTAGTTAAATTAGCACCTGCAGATGAAGAAAGGAGTGCCCTACAACATCCTGGGAGTGATTTCATCTCAGCAGAATGCTTCTCTGGGCCAGGAATGCAGGAGTACCTTAGAGAAGGCAAAGAAGCTATCTTTGTCCAGAAAGGCTGCTGAGCTAGTAGATGACAGAAACACATAGAGGAATTATTACTGAACTATTGGAGGAAAAATGTGTGGATAGAGTGGAAGTTCTTTTTCATGGGTTACATAGATAATACAAATTTTTTTCAGGTTGGTCTGTAGAAATGGCTTTTTTAGCCATTGTAAAAGTAAATGGATTGTCCTAAAGGTATTTTTAAATATTGTCTGATGTTTGCAGGATGGTTTGTGGAATAGTATGCAGTGCAGTTGCACTGAAATAGGTAATGGTACCAGCACATTGTGGTACAGAGTTTTCTTGGCTTTCTCGTCACAGTTTTGCACCCAGCATGACAAAGACCACCTACTCACGAGACCAGATGGGAGACATTCCACATTTCATATAGAAAAGCAGCAGCTGAATATCTGGTTGGAGGACAGCCACTTGTTAATGATGATACAGTTTTCACAAACACAAACTGAATATGAATTTCAGTGTCTCTGCATTATTCTTCTGTTAGTTTATAACTGCTTTGGAATAAATACCAATCTAAAAAGAGCAACAATCAAGTCTGAGAATATGTTGACTGCTCCTGAAGATTCAAGAGTAAATTCTCCTCTCTGGATCAATGCTGTTGGATGACTGGTCTATGTTTTGGGAAGGCAGCACAATATTCTGCTATCTGATGGAACACCTATGCTAAACCAAGCACTTAACACTAAAAAACCCCAAAAAGCATTCACCCAGCACACATTTCCCTGTACTGTTATGGAATTGTGTGCCTGGGGTAGTCTACAGTAAGTGAAGGGATGAATGTTCATACTATTGATATCACAAGCTGGAAAGATGTAGCAAGCAATTTTCCATGCTGGCAGAGTTTGTTAGATGAAGAAGCCTAAAGGCTGAAGAAAGAAAGCTACTGATAGAAAAGCAAGTAAAGAAAAAAAAGGTCAAGAAGTAAAGTCACCCTCTGGTCTAATGGACTCTTGCCTCACTAAGGAGTCCTGCCATTTTAGAGCTCCACAGCCACTTGTGATGTGACAGGATGTATTACACAGCTGAACTAGTGGAGTAATTTACAGTAGTGCTTCTTGAGATGGGTGCATGCCACACATACCTACATCTGAATGTAAGCATGACTTTAAAGAGGGCTAGGATAGACCTGCAGAGGCACAGATGTTCCAGGAATGCAGACAGCCTGCACCACCAGAGTGCTCATGACAGAGAAATTTCTGTTTTCAAATTCTTACTCCTCAGCTGGGAGAAAGTGGTGGTCATTCACATGACAGAGGAGTCCCTTACTTACACCAACATAGTAATTTAGTGCCAAGTATCATATCATGTTGGTTTTTTTTTAATGGGAAGTGCAATAAAATCAGAAGAAGGGACTATGAGGTCTGTTCTACATTAGATGGAACTGCTGTTTGGAAAATCCCAGTAAAACTTCATTTCCCTGGAACTTCAGAGAAACTAGCTCTGTACACCCTGCTCATGCACTGGCATGGCAGAGTGCTGTACTGCATGTGGCTGTGCTACACACACACAAAAACAAGTTGGGAAGCACGAAATTGAAGACAAGGTGACAAATTGGCAATTTGCTGTAATGAAAACTTCTCCATATATGGAACATTATTACATAGCAGCAGCCTTTTTTTTGGTCAAATATATCACAATAGCTGTTAAGTAAACAGAGTAACAGAACCTCTGTCTTTTGTTTGATACATGCGTGACTGCTATTTTCTTTGTTTCTGTAACTAGACCCTAGTACATCATGTTGTAGTTGTCACAGTTGCTATTTAAATACATTTCTTTTGTTTAAGACGTTACCGGAATTAATTAAAATAGCAAATCCTCCTGGGAGCAGGAGAACTAGCAAGGCCTGATCACCAGGTGAATTCTACTCTCCCTATTGTCTTTTCTCCTGCCGCTGGCAGGTGCCAGGGCTGCCAGGACGACTGATGCCTGCCTCCTGCCTTTTCCTCGGGTAACTGGCTTGTGGCATCTGCCTCTCCCCTAGTGGAAGCACAGGTTCTGATTTCTGTAGTTTCTGTTAAGCCACTGGGTTTTTTTTGGTTTTGTTTTGTTTTTTTGTTTTTTGGGGTTTTTTTGGTAAAATTTCTGTATATCCTTTCCTGCATCTCTGAGAACTGATTTCCCCATGCCAGATAGGGAAACTCTGGCTAACATGTTAGAAAGTCATTGCATGGGAACCAGGAAGGTGATCAGATGTCAGAAACCATCTAATATTCCTTAAAAAAAACCCCAAACCCACATTTTCTCCTATCTAAAAATCTCAAATTGCTTTGCAAATAATGAATTCATTGGTTCTCATTCAAGCAATACCACTTTTCAGAGGAAGTGTTGCTGGAACTGATCCAGGAGCTGGCAGCACCTTTTGCAATCTCTGGAGATAAATGTCTGCGAGAATTTCTCCCCTGTTTATGCAGATCCTAAGGAACAATGAGTTTCTGCCTTCTAGGGCATATGCTGAGGTGCCTAAGCTCATTCCTAACATGTGAGTGTGGTGATCCACCTTTGCTAATTACCCAGCTCAGAAGAAGGGTAAATTAACAGGGTGTAGAACTGTATTAACACAGCTATGCTGTTTATAAAATCGGAACCAGTGTCTTTGTGTGGGGTAGCTCTGAGGACATATCCTTCCATCAGTTGTTTGCAAATTTTGCAGCTTTTGTAAGGTTTTTTTCTATTTTGAGAACAACAGAAATAGAAGGTAAATAGATTTTATAGGCTGAATTTCATGAAGAAGCACTAAAAAAAGAAAAAATCCATAGAATTCTTGAGACACCTATAAGGGAGTGAAAACAGCAATGGTTTTTAAGAACACTCTAAAAAGATTTTAACATAACATAATATGTTAGAGGAGAGAATAGAGGATTCTAATCACATATTGGAGAAGTAATTTGTTGTGACAAAAGAGGCATAATTATCTTTCCATCTGTAAATAAGGGCCTTTTGCTCTGTTCTCTTGAGAAAAAAAAATTGTTTAAGTGAGCTTCTTACAGCTTCTCTGTCTTAATATCTATTTTGTCTGCTTGTTTATAGTTGTTATAGGAAGTCTCTGAAGTGCTATAGAAATAGAAGGATGCTCTTAAATGAGAGGAAACCTGTTGATAAAAATAGCAATTGTCAAAAAGAATGATTTGTGGAGCTCTACAGTAACCACTTATGCAGGTGGAAATGTTTCCAGGAGTGTGAGGAAATAACCATGTGTCACAGCCACAGGAAATGCTGATTTATTTATTGGCTTGGTCAAAATAGCCTTTTGCAGATAGCTCTGAGCCAGAGACAGGTTTATAGAATGAGCCAGCAGGAAATTGTCTTCCTTAGAAGAAGGAACTCACATTTATCTTCTAATAATAAATTGGAAGAGGTCCCTGCAGCCACAAAACCTGGAGAGACTTGTTTTATAGAAGATTAAGGCTGAGATATTCAAAGGGAATAAAGGAAGTTAAACACTTTCAATCTTCAGGGGTTTTTTGGGGGAAGGTGGTATGCTTTATTTTTCTCCAAAGGCAACCCATACCTAACTCTTTAGATCCTAAATCCTCTGGAAACAATTTTCAGCCATTGGCTTATCTCAAAGATGTGATTTACGAAAGCTCACACTACTGTTACTCTTTTTCTTATGCAGTTGTAAATTGCGGGAAATCTATGCTTTTGAAACAGAAGGCAAAAACACCTCTTAAAGAGTGGTGCTTCAGGTTTACCCCATGGCAGTCCACAACAACTGATATTCTCCACAGCACTTTTTTCAGTGCTGTGGGATCTTATGGGTGGTTACTAAGGGGATTGACTGTACCTTTGACTAAGACTGATGGCATTTTGACAACTTCACTATGGTGCTTACCAGTTCATTTACTCTGTTCAAAAGACTTATTGTAGCTATGTTGTAGACTAGACTCAGTTTCAGAGCAAGAGGTTTTGCAAGCATCTCACAGGCTGTGTAAGTTGTCAGGGTTTTATCCCTGTCTTTTCTGCCCTGATGAGCAATCTGGAGTCTCAGAGTAACAAAGCAAAAATACAGTGAAATATATAAAATGTTAAGACATTTTTAACAGCAGAAGCTTCATTTGCAATATAGTGAGATAGTTAACTCAAGTTTTACCAACTGTATTTGTGCTTTGTGGCACCCAGTTAGTTTGCACATTTGAATTTTTTTCCCACCAAAGGCTTATTCAGACCCCCTTTTTACTGTTCTTCTCCAGATAGAATCCTCTCCTTGCTACCTGTTGACCGTAAGGATTATTCGGATGAAAAATCTTAAGCGAGTGGATGCCTGTAAGTATCTCCATTCTTAGTGATATCTCAGGGAACAGGCAAATTATATCTTCTATAATTTTATAGCAACCTTTTCTTAGTGTTTCTGAAATAACCCTGTGTTTATGTAAATTAATTGTTATAAACCAGGTCAGTCCTTGCTGCTTGCTGCTGTTTCATTGTTCTTCCTGTGCTTTCTGACTGGTTTCAAGACTTGAATGTGTTTCTGAGGATAAGTACTTTCTGTCACAGAAAGGAGAGTTTCTGACACAGGTAGATGAAAAAAGACTGCATTCCATGTTTTCAAAAACCAGGGGTAGTTCTGCTGATGGGTTGTAGCACCTTGGGAAATGTGGCTGGGAGGAGCAAACCTTTTCAACCTCCTCAGTTTTGGTTATGACAACGATAAATTGAACAGGAAAAAGATTTTTGTAATCATTACCACTAGGCTAATGCCATCATTTATTACCCTGGAAGGACAGTAAAAAAAACCATGCTAACTGAAGGCTGGATGCTTGGTCCCTTCTGATGCTTCTGCAGCAGTTTTGCAGTTGAGCAAGAGTGTGAGTCACAGCAGGAAAGTGGTGGGAAGGCAGTAAGTGGGAAAGGAAAACACCACTGTTTTGTGAAAGAACATGGACTAGCCACATGTGCACTGAGGAGAGGTGTTTCACATGAAATAGACAAGTTAGCTGTTTGTTTTGTTTGAGTAAATACAGCTATGTGACTGCCTGTGAAAGGACGCTGAAAGTTTGAGGGTGAGTGTAGAAGGGAAATGATGTAACCCTCATGATTCTCTTGATTCTCCTGTTTCGCTGTAAGCAGCACTGATTGGCTCTGTAATGTCTTGCACAGGAAGAGTGAGGAAAGATTTTCTGAAAGACAAAGGTCTGGATTTACCATGCAGTACCATTCCTGCCTTGCCCTGTGGTTGCCACATGTTTTTCTGTAAAGTATATCAGAGGACTTCCCTGTGTCACAGCTCTGAGTGAGGGAGACAACAGCTGTATCCCAGCTTATACTGGGCTGCAGGCTCTGCACCTCGCTCCTGGTCCATGGCTGTGGCACATGTGTGACGAAGCAAGAACACAGAAAGGTCTCATCAGGGAGTCATCTCAGATCTTCTGCGTGTCAGGCAACAAGGCAAATAACGAGGCTGTATAAAGAGATTGTGCAAGCAGAACTGAGGCAATATTTTGCATTAAATACACAGCTGACTAGTTTGGCTGCATCTACTCATATAATTAAGGGTTGCTTGATATGCTTTGTATCTCAAAGTACAGTTAAGATACAAGAATGATGAATCACATCAGTAGAATAAAGTACTTGCCAGCCAAACAGCCATCAGTCATTGATCGCCAATGATAAATCCAAAGTCATATAGTAGTTATACAAAATCACTTTTAATGCATTTTAAAATCAGTAGCATTACTTCTAGGTTCTCCAAATATATTCAAATACATCTTTTTGCAGTTTCAAAATTCTTCAAAGCATTATTGTCTGCATGGAATTTCCCAGATTGAAAAAAATAAACAAAAACACTTGAGGAAACAGAATAACAACTGAAACAACTTTTACATCCAGAGGGACTGAATAGGCTACAGTCCTTAAGAGTGGAAGAGAAATTATTGAGGAGGACATGGAAGCTCTCACTACAAAAAGGAAGAGGTGAAGAAGGTGAATAAGGAGTCATTTTTCACTATTTTTCACAAGGAGGCTAAGAGACAAGAGCAGTGAGAAGGTAGAATTAATGCAGATAATATGACTGTAGACAAGTACTGTGAAACTGCTGTCAGAATCTATTTTTTCAAATCCAAACTAAGATATGAAACGTGAAATAGACCAGGAGAGGGATAAGGCTAGGGCCTACTGAATATTTTCCAAACAAACTTTTCCATCACAGGAATGATGGAAATTTTTTTTGCTTAGTAGGAATATGATGATTTCTCCACAACTATTTTTAGAAAAAAAATTGACAGAATTAACCTTTTTGTTGTTGTTTCCACATTATAATGTTAAAAAGTAGAAAGCCAATAATTAAGGTGTCTATTGACGTATCACAATGCATATATCATTTTTCAAGCAATTCTGAATTTCAATTTTTCCCTCTCACTTGGACAGAAAAGCAGCAAGGCTTCTTGAGCACTTTCAACAACATAAAATGCAGCCTCCAAACAATTTGAGACAGTCAGTAGCTATGGGGTGACACCGGGCAAAACCTGGTGGAGAAGGAAAGAAAAGGAGAAGGAGAGGAAAAGTTCCTGTTGCAGACAGGCAAGATTTTGCTTTTCCCCAGAGGTCAATGTAGAAGTTCCTGTTCCCTGCTCTGCCTGCAGAGTCCTTACCTGCTACTGAAGGATCATCTCCATTTACTGCTGCATCACTTGTCTCCCTCATAAGTCTCACATCACAGGGCATCCATTCTCAAAGCTAGTTACTGTTTGCATTACATAATATCTGATCATTTTATTGTTGAGAACTGTGTCAGAGAGGTTTTCAAGGTGCTGAAGTATCTTGCATAACCTGCAAAAAGAAACACATTTTTGTCTGTAGCTGTTTGAAATATACATTAAATTAGATGCCTATGAGAAAGGGGATGTAAAATCCGTCACTTTCTCCTGGTGTCTTTTGGGAGAGAGAGTTGGTCACTCTCTTCCTGGAGGTGGCAAGTGGTTAAATTTCAATGTCTAATTCAATGAGCTCCTTCTGGAGGAAACCTCTGCCATCTCATACGGCAGGGATAGTTCTGCAGCTCCTTTCACAAACCCTCACAAAGAAAATCACTGAGGGCAAGGCAGAGGTGAAGACCTTTTGCAGTTGTTCTCAAGAAGTGGAGGAGGATCCCAGTGCCTCTTATCAGACAGCAGCTCAGGGTTAGTGTGTGTGTGCATGCACACATGGCACAGGAAAACTTGTTGGCTGAGAAACTGAGGTGACTGACTAGAAGAAAATATTCTCATCCTTTTTTTTAATACAAAATATCACTATTATCTATAACTCAAGCAAGGAAGAACAGAAACCACCTTCTTTTCTAGGTCATCTTGTGGTGTGCACTTTTCCTCTCTCAGAAGGGAATCTTGAAAAGAGTTACGTTGCATCAGATATTTCTATCTTTAAATAACTTACGTTTGTTGTTGGTGCCGGGTGCTGCAGTAACCTTGCCAGTGACCTGCAGCACTGCTGCCTTTGTCACATTAGCAACTGTTTTGCCTCTCCCCCTCCCCAGTAAGCCAGGCTGATTGCTACGTGTCCTTGTGGCTTCCGACTGCAACGTGTGAAAGGTCACGCACTAAAACTGTAAGAAACTCCAATAATCCAGTGTGGAACGAAACCTTCTACTTCAGAATCCAGAGTCAGGTCAAGGTAAGAGGGCAAAGTTGTCTGCTTGAAGCAGCCTGAAGATTTTGTGTATGTATCTCCTGAATTGTGCCCAGGAATTGTTTAAGAGATGGCACGTGATAAAGGGACTGCTCAAAGTGTTTAACAGCAAAGATGACAGAGTTCCTATGTCTGTTCAATGGTGCTGTGTAGGAGGGACGGAAAGTGAGCTCAATTTTGAAGTTTTAGGCACACACGAGACTCTTATGAGCAAGATGGATACAGAATCTGGGAGTTACCTAATCTGTTGTATAGGTATAGCCAATGTATTTTGTTACAGCAATTAAAATGAACTAGGCAAGAATGAATATGCAGTTCAAGTACATTTTTCTAAAGGGGGATGATATTTAGTTTCTCAACTTTTCTTCTCAAGCACATCCTCAGCAATACTTTTTGCCTGGAGCTAATGATGTCCAGCCTGAGAAACTATAAAAAACTCTTCTTCCTCTTTTTCCAGAACGTGCTGGAGCTCAGTGTGTATGATGAGGATTTTGCTACTCCAGATGACCATCTCCTCTGTGCACTCTTTGATACTGCTAAACTTCCAATTGACAGAACAGTGATCTTGTACTTCAAGCCTAGCCCAAATGTGAGAGCAACTAAACCACTAAAGTGACTAAGAAATCAGTGGAGAGTTATAGAACACTTTTAAAATCCTTCTGAACCTGCCATGGATTGATTATTCCAGTCATGAGTACATGAATTGCCATTCAAATTATAAGCACAAAAATGTGGTAAAACATCTGAATTTGAGAGTCTGAACACCTCTTTCCAATATTATATAAATTATTAAAGACCATAGGACTGAAACAGTGCAATAGGTAGGGGAGGGCTCTACTGCGAGCTACCTCTGAGCAACACCAAGGCCATGCAGCTGTTGCAGGGCGAATAATCTGTACATTTTTCCCCCATGTAATTAATAACCTGAATAATTCCCATAATTCATAACCCCTGCCCCTGTGCTTGTGTCTACTTTCACCCCAAAAGGCGAAAATGAAATTGCCCCTCTGTGTATCCCACTATGAATGACAATTCACTCTGTTTCTAAGTTTTCCATCTATAAAATGGGAAAAATAATCTTGATTCCCTTTGAGATCTAAGAATGAGATCAGCAAAATATGTCATATGCAACTTCTTGCTACCAGGGACAGATTCTAGTACCCAAACTAGGTCATTCACTACCAGCTTGTACAGATCAACACTGCCTTACTCGGGGTTGCATAACACCAATTCTGAATCACTCACTTATACTGTTCTCTGTTTATTATTTTAAAGTAATGGGTGTAAAGTATATTTAGTTTCTGAGATAATAGCCAGTACAGTAAGTCATGGCAGGACAACGCCAGGAATAGTTGGGAGAAAAGGGTAGAATTCAGAATACAAAGGAAATTGCAAATTGTCTTTCTGTAGCAGTTTCACACTAAGAAATAGAAGTATAGGTTGTTTTGATGATGTCTTGAAGACAGAAGGAGATGAGGAAGGAATCGTTTAATCATCTGGCTGAAATGTTGGTTCAGACCACCCAGTCTGAAATATTCATCACAGGCTACTCATTGCAACCAGTAACTTCAATATTGCCTATCAGGAACTTGGGTTTAGTCAAGGGACAAAGCATTATGTAGCTACTTCATTTAATGTCTTGTTCTTGCTTTCAGGCCAAGGAGGAGCTAGAGGTTGAATTCAAACTGGAGGTTGCGTAAGTGATACAGAGATTATTTTAAAAATGCAAAAATCATTAATGATAAAACAAAAAAAACAGTATTAGAAGTCATGTTTAGTGTTATTTCTGTAAACAAGTGCCAGCCTTCTCCTATGTCACTGCTGCAGTCTCCAACACCTGACTGATTAGCTTGTTCTGTAGCTTAGCTGCTCTCAAAGACACACCTGCCAGTTACCCAAAGAACTGTGGATGCCCCATCCCTGGAGGTGTTCAAGGTCATGCTGGATGGAGCTTTGAGCAATCTGGTCTAGTGGAAGGTGTCCCTGCCCATGGCAGGGAATTGAAATTAGATAATCTTTAAGAACCCTTCCAACCCAAACTATTCTATGATTCTGTGACTTGTCTACCTGGGAACATTTCAGAAGGCTTTCCAAGTGTGCAAGCATTCAGGCCTATCAATTTTTCCTGGACTATTTTAGGTTGTGTATTGGACACACTTTTAGTGCTGAAACATACTGGTTAGGTTTCCAGTGTATTTCCAATTCCTTCGGTTTTTCCTTGCAGTACTGTTTGAATCCTAGTAGTACTGTTTTCTTTCTGCCTAACACAATCACAATGTGATGGAAACTCTTGTAAAGATGTAAGGCTCCTTCTCCAGCACACTCAGCCAGCCATCTATGAATCACCGTTTTTGTCTCTGTGTTGCCACAAGGTAACTAAGGAATGGCAGAAATAAAGTGACCAGCCTAAGGTCAGCTCTCGTACTAGTGGAGAGCCAAGACCAGAAGTCAAGTCACTCCACACCATCTTCTGACTTCACCTGAATGATCTGGAAAGCTTTTTTTTTCTTTTTTCGTGTGTAATTGGTACCTGCTGCCCTGTGCTACTTTGAAACAGGCTCCACAGGGAAGTGGTCACAGCACCAAGCCTGCCAGAGCTCAAAAAGCATTTGGACAGTGCTCCCAAGCACATGGTGTGATTCTTGGGGTTGTCCTGTGTGGGGCCAGGAGCTGGACTCAATGATACTCATGGGTCCCTTCCAATTCAGAATATTTGCATGCCAGCAAATACATGTAACTGGCTTCCCAACAAGGATATGCTGATGTATCAGCACGTTACCACTGAAAAACATTGCTTTTACATGTTACAGTGAGAAGAATTTATTTTACATGTTACAGTAAGATTTTGACTGCCTAACAGTAGATTCTATTTTAGATGATCATGAGATTGCACTGTAAAAAAAATAGCCATGATACACATTTCTCAGCTATAGTATAGAGATAAGTCCCCTCAGAGCAGTGCTCAGTACAAGCAAGCAAGGAAAGGAACTTCCTATATACCTGCTGGGGTCCTCAAATGGTTGTTTTTTTTAAGTGGGGCGAAAGGGCAACATCCTTGGTAAAGATGAACAGCATTTCTTTGACTTAAAAAAATCCGTGTTTTTCACTTTGTGTCCCAGATCCGGTCCTCATGAAATGATTGCTACCAATGGAGTGCTGGTGGTATGTGTCTTTCGCAAGATATTTTCTTTAAGTGATTCCTTAATGTAAAGGGAAAGGGAGGGTGGGGAAGCCAGTAGGCCAGTTCTTTCTGTTTCTTTCCTCCCTCTTATTTAGATACTTTCAGAATGGGATATTTTATTTACCTGTTCATTGGTGATATCCCATTTGTTCTATACTTCCCTATTTCCCATTTGTCCTATACTTTACCATACACACACACACACACACACACACACACACACAGAGAATTTTCCTCTGGTACTAGTACTTCAGAAATGTACTGCTGTCTATCAAAACACAATGATAAAAAGGCTGTGAAGCCACTTATTGATAATCTACCCAGCTGTTTCCTCCCCTTTGAGATGAGCCATGCTCTGTGGCTAAGTTCTGCACGAAATACTGACTTATCAAAAATACATTATGTGGAAGAAGAGTGAGTGCCATAAAAAAAAAATCAACCCACAAAATGCTAATAGCAATGCTTCTGCAGAAAACTACTACTGACTCTTGATCCCTCAGTGGCATAACTGTTTATTTCCAAGTTTAACCCTTTGTATTTATACTACTGTCCTGGAAATAGTCCTGATTTGCTTCTTTTGTATATTCCTCTCACTGTGCCCGATCTTATGTCGTTGTGACACATGGGATGTCTACAACTCTCTCCAAAGCTTTTCCTTTTCTTTAGTCAGTGGCTAATAGGAAAAAGCCCAGAGATGCCAGGGAATCCAGAAAGCTAAGTGACTCCAAGCAGAGGGATCCACAGCTCCCTCTAATGAGAATGGGATGTGATGATCTTTCTCACAAATTCCTGCAATCTGTCTTTCACAGTGTCGTGAACTTTGCTGCTTGGAAGTTGAAGTGGCAGAGAAGACAAAGCACAAATCAAGTAAGGTTATTGCTTTGTTATCTATGCACCAATAGTTGCATGCTTACTGATGAGAAGATGCCCCTTTCATATAATGTGTTAGTGGAATAAATAGTGCTTACAGTATTCAGTGAAGTTAATGTCAGGTAAACACGTTAGGTTGTTATAGACTCCAATCATCTCATCTAGATATATGTTAATAAGGCCTATAAAGTGCACATTAAAGTTGAAATCTCAGTTCTGTATCACAGCAGGAATATTGAGTCCCCTTTCCATCAAAAAGCACTTTCCACTGGGCAAAGCTGTGCTACCTGCACCCCACTTTTAATCAAGCCAGCACATTTTTCTGATTAATCATATTAACATTTCTCTTGATCTTTGTTTTGCTGCTTTAGAGAAAGAGCTTTCCCTCACTGTGAAGGGCTCCTTTGAGGGGACACGTGACATTGTGCTAGGCCCCAATGGAGTCGTCAGCCCATCATGTCCCACCGAGTTCCACTATATCAAGTATGCGGATCCAACACTGGATGTCATGCTGCCAAAGAAGAGGCACTACCACCCTGTATGTTGGAGTGGCCTCAGTGATGGAGGGATTTTGAGTGTCTCTCAAGAAAGTGGGAGGAAGGAGAGAGGGTAAAGCTGTTACTGCTTTCGTCCTAAAGCATGTTATTTTCCCAGTGGTCCTGTAGGTACAGCACAGTGACGGGTTCCCCAGTCGTGATGCTGAACTCTCTGCCCATGGGAAGGAAAACGACCATCGCAGAGGTAAGCATCACTTCCAGCTGTTGGGAATAAAAGGTCACTCAAATAGAAACCATTCCTCATAATGTTGTCCCAGATGGCTGCTAAGAGTGTCAGAAATGTTCTGATTTTTTATTAGACTTTGAGAAAACAGATTTGTTTCTCCAGATGTTTTCTCCCCAGAATCAGGTTGTCCCTGTATTACTCTCCATTATGTGCCAGTAGTGGATACAGAGACCTACAAGGATGTAAGAAAATGTCTTACTTCCTTCAGTACATCTCTCCCTATTTACCCAAAGACTCACTGACTTCTCCTTTGCTTAGGGTCCAAACTGAAAGCTGCTCTTCGGGCACAAAATAGAAGAACATCAATAAACCTGCCCTTAGTCAATGATATACTTAAGGGGACAAGATATTGAAATACGCTGAAAATGTTAGTCATAGAGTACGTGTTTTAAATAATGTAAAGAGAATATTGCTTTAAAAGGACCATTAAAACATCCTCTCAGAACAAAGCACATTTTGTCAGTTAATATGAAGATTGAAATAATGATTTTTAAGAGAGGATAAAGTACTGGCAGAAGCAAATGCAGACTTTGCAGTCTCTTCACTGTGAGACTATGGCCAGGATGTCAAAGATATGCTGTGTACTAGAGTATAAAGAATGGAAAACACACAAAAAATGGTAATTCAGGATGCTGTGGAAAGCACAGGAAATGGGATCTACTGCATTAGTCTCCGAAACCTCTTACACTATTGTATAAGAGGCTTAATGGTTTTTGCAGCCTGGAAGGATTTAGGATCTGTAGGTAGGGATGTTCCACTAATGATAAGTGAATGCTTTTGGAAATACATGCCGAGATCTCAGACTTTTAAGTTTGTGATTGCCAGACCTTGCTGGGGTATAAGTCAAGCTCTGACCCCAAGATAGAAAGGGAAAATAGAAAATTTAAAATTAAAAAATTATACATTCTTGTTTTCCAGGAGAAAAGATTTGACTTGAATGTGACAGCAAAAACTTGGTAAGAGATTTTCTTCTATTCCTTAAGAGTTGGTTCATTGATTTTGACATCCTTTTAGCCATGTGGAAATGATACAAGAAAGCATTCTCAGTCTGAAATCTAGACTGTGCTTATAATAAAACATAAAATACATGCACAATATATAATAAATAATTAGCCCTGGGAAGATTTGGCTTTAATCAGCTGATAAAACATTAAAATAAAAATATGTTTATTTCAGCATTATTCTTTTCCTACTGATCACAGAATATATTTTTTGCTCAATGTCAGTCTCTGAAATTGACAAAAAGAACAAAGCTAGCTGACAACAACAAAAGAAGAATAGCTGGAAGTAAACATTTAATTTAATCAGAAATTAAAAAATATTTTTTGCTTTACTGTCAATATATGGTGGCAATAAACCTTGTATTCTGTTAAGTCCGGATACACTACATATTGAGTAAGGTAAACAAGTTGGCTTGTGGTTTGATGTCTATAGACGTGCTCATTAATATTCATTAATAAAATGGGAATACTTCAGGTTATCCATAGCTATATGGAACACACGGAACTGGGTAAACCGGTATTTTTGTGTGTGTGCCTGAGTAAGAAATAAAAGGAAAATTTTGAATTCAGAGTTTTCTGTCATTCATTTCAAAACAGCAAGTGGTCAGTGATAACAGGAAAACCAGTGTTATTCCACAACAGGAAAACCACCTCCTGCTTATTTATTTTACTTTCAGAGAACTCGAAAAAAAGTTTGTTTGTATCTTGATTTACAATGGAAACTTTCTTTTGCAGCTCCACCCAACTCAATTCCCATTGTGTGTCTTCATTTACAAATAAGATTATAATAATTTGGCTGATTTTATCCAAATCTAGTGGTGGAGAAAGCTCGTAATTACATTTCTGTACTACTTTCATTGAAATTATGGACCCAGTAGAGGAGAGAGGTTCTGTCACTGGAAGAAAAAGTAAACCCCTACCATGTTACAATGCCTGGCCAGGTAGCTCTGACCTGACCATGACCTTCTCCTGCCTATTGATGTCTTGTAGGAGCAGGGCAGGAAGAGCCAGGAGGGAGATTAGTGAGCAGAAGAGCACAAATGGCCAGGGAAATAAACTACAACTGTGGGGTCGTAAGGAATGACTTACACAATTTCAAAATAGACACCAATGAAATCTTCCTGTGGGAGAAGTTGTGCCTTACAATTTTTGAGTCAAAGTTGATGTGGAATAGAACTTCCAGCGTTGACCCCTGAATCAGCCTGTACAAGTGTAGACACAACAGAGTAACAGGGGTAGAATCCTGCTCAGTGACCCAGCTCTGCCCCTCCCGGGGCTGGATGTCACCGAGGTCTCTCCAGCGATCTGGGTTCCGCAGCCACTCTCCCCAGCGGTGCTCACCGCTAGAGGGGGATGCGTTCCCACTCCAGTTGCTCAAAAGGAGAATTTTCCTTCACGTTGAAAATGCCATCTTTTGAAAACTAGGTGTTCTTTTAGATTTTGAATGAGAAAATAGCCTGTGAAATGGAAATTGATACTTTCACTTTTGACCGTTTGAAAGGATTTTCTAAACTCGTCAGTCTTTTAGTTGTAGAATATTTATTTAAATATTTTGTTTTATTTGTAAATACTGTACATTGTTTCTTCCAATTAGCAATAATTGGGCATAATGCCACTAGTTAGTCTTACTAATTGACATAAGTTTCCTACTTTTAAAAATAGTAAAATTATTCTCTCCTGCTCCTGTCATGTTGCATCATCCTGTTTGAAGGGAAGGGTGCTGTAGATTATCTTTGTAGATCAAAGTCCTAAGATTGATATGGGTGTGTTAATATTTAATATATGTGTCTGTTTTTATCTTAGTAATTGTTCCTGCTACCAAGACCTGGACATGCGCTTTGGGTTTAACTTATGTTCTGAAGAGATGGCTTTCCTGGGGAAAAGAAAGAGATATGTAGCAAGTGCTCTCAAAAATGTTCTTCACCTACCACACGATCTGCAGGATCAAGAAGTACGTGTGTGCTGAGGGGATAGAACTTGAATCTCTAGTGCTTTCATGTAATCCTGTAAATGAGTGGTCAGCAAAACAGGCCGCACATATGTGTTGTGCAGGTACCAGCTTGTCCACGTGTCTTAAGTATATTTGCTTCTGCTGCCAAGGTTTGTTATTGCAAGAAATACTAGTTGCAGTCACTATCTTTCATTGCTATCAATTTGGAATTTGTAGTGTTTGAGGTGTGTTCATTCCTGCCATGCTGAGCTGTAACTGGCTTGGTTTAGAAATACTGAATACATTACACAGCAAAGATATTTTTCCCTTGTTCCAATTTCACCACTTTGTGAGAGTTTAGGGCAAACATCTCTGAGTGCTTCTTATATCTTCCTTGAAATTCTTTAAAATAAATATAATTTATATTAAAATAATAAACATAATTTATTTGAAAATAACTTCGAGATACTGAAGAATAACTGCTGGGGGTAGCTTAACAACAGTGGCTGGTAACTGAGTGTAGGTGTCATGGGATTGGCATGCAGATTTTCATACAGTAGTAGTCAGTGTGTGGAATAAGAAGAGTGGTGGAGTGAGAGATGCAGAGAAAATACATTGTTGCTTCCATAGAAGATTTCTTCTTATTCATCTATGCCTGTATTTGCCCTAGAGACGGGCAAGAACCCAGGTTTGGGTTAATCTCTGAACCCATGTTTATCCAAGGGGAAGTAAGTGGCAGTAGCAGCTGTTGCTTGGTTTTGGAGTCTTTTCTTCTTCAAAGGGACCTGGGCTCTGAGATCAGGACCTGGGCTGGCCATGCTGACCAGACCCCATTGCAGTTTGGGATGCAGTGGTGAATGCTGTCAGTGTGAATGTCCCATCCTCCCTCTGCCCAACAGGTCCCCGTCGTGGCTATCATCACGACAGGTGGAGGACTGAAGTCAATGACAGGATTGTATGGCAGCCTCATGGGACTCAAGAAGTTAAATCTCCTGGACTGTGTAACATACATCAGTGGGCTGTCTGGAACCACATGGTAAGGCAGCTTGAGGAGGAGGCCTGACCGGGCCTTTTGAGGTCACACTGCTACAGAAAGCAGCTTCTAAAAGCAGACAAGATCAGAGGATTTTCTTCAAACATATAAACATGTTTCTCAGTAACAGGCCAATAAATATTACCTTGACTTGGTGCACGCTTTTTCTGTAAGCAATTCTTCACTGTGCTTATCAACTCCATATGTGCAGCAGTTAAATGTGCATGACAATTGCACTCACCGAGATGCTTTCTAGGGAAGTAGTTACTGTGGATGTCACTGTGGATGCCCATAGCATCATGCCTCTTCCTTTTTCCGCTAATGCCCCAACTATTGTGGTTCCCATTAAATTCTGAGACTGGCTCTGATTTCTAACTGGAAAAAACTGCTGGACAGTGCACACTTACCCCTGCAACCTGCCAGTTTTAGGTTTCCCTGGGCAGTGTTATTCCCTGTTCACAGGACCTACGGCTGCCTAATGTTTGATTGTCCCATGTAGAGCAGGTTGGTAAAATAGAGGATGATGTTAAAGCATAGTGATATAAGATTAACAGTAAGTGTATCAAAGCCAAGAGACAGCAGCTGATATGAATGAATTTAAGGTTCTAAAAAACAAGCAAAGAAAATTTATTATAAAGTTCTGCCTAATTTGTGCTTCACTGATGTACCTATGTTCACACCTGGCAGTTTTATCCCTTAAGCTTCTGCCAGTTCTGCTTAAAAAAAAAAAAAAAGATCAAGAACATAAAAACTCCACCCCATTCTTCAGCGCCATCTTTAAAAACACTCATATAAACTCTGGAGAGTTCATTCTGCTGGATGGAGCAGCTAAACCAGAGTATGTATGAGGAGAAGAGAATCCCTAAATGTAAACCTCTGTTCTGAAAGCACAAAATTTCCAGTCTTTTTTTTGCTCCCTTTGACTTTTGCTGTCTGTACTGTCTTTCTCCAGGACCATGGCCAACTTGTACAGAGATGCCTACTGGTCACAGAAGGACCTGGACTCACATATTGGTGAAGCCCAAAAACAAGCAACGAAATGCAAGATGGGTTGTTTCTCCATGGATCGCATGAAGTACTACAACAAGCAGCTTTGCCAGCGGAAAGAAGAGGGATACAGGACATCATTTATAGATCTTTGGGGTCTCATGATTGAGTACTTACTGAACGATGGGGTATGATAGATTCCTTTTCTTAAAGAACCATGTGTCTTTCCCTTAGTGGATGGAGAGGAAACTAGTCCATCATTTCAGAGAACATACTTCGAAACAGAGTTGAATTATCCTTGTTAACAAACTACCAGATTTTAAAAACTTGTTTAATAGTTTACCTAGAGAGAAAAGCATCCTATATGTTAATAATTTAGGTTGTGGATCAAGCCATTTGAAGTCTGGCTCATTTAAATGGAAGTGAAGGCATTTTTGGGAAGTGTGCCTAAGATGCAAAAAAAGTTCAAAATGCAAAACATAGTAATCTGAACAGTGTGAAAACTATCTCAAGCAACCCTGAAAAAGCTAAGAATGCTCAGTGAATTGCATCCACTGGTGGGTAACTTGATCTGCAAGTACACTGGAAGCAAGTACATACTTAACTTTTGCTCAGAAGCACTACTCACATGATTTAAATGATACTAATTTTTATAAGTAATTACAAATTTGCTTTTCTGTTGCTTGAAGTGGTTTCTACCCATACAGTACAGCAGTCCACTTCCTTTTCTCTCAGTCTGGATCACAGTTCCAGAATGTGTGCTTTTCTCTCAGTCTGGATCACAGTTCCAGAATGTGTGCTTTGGCACTTGGAAAGTGGGAAAGGGTGAGTGGTTGAGAATTGAGCAGAAGTGTCCTCCAGTGGAGGCAGACATGCTGCAGTTGTTCAACCATTCTTTTGGGTTTATTTTTATATAACTACGTATAGAGCATTACGTATATGTGAGCAGAAAGTAAATTCATACAGAGAGGAATACTAGGTATTAAACAAAGGTATGAGCTAAATAGATGTCTCTTTTTTAATCTCAGCTAGATGAGGTCCCCCTCACAATTTAACCAAGCATTTTTCCCTTTGAGCAGTGCTGACTGTTTCTGTGTAACCATTAACCTCTCTCTAATCTTCCGGAAAAAGCTGCTCTTAAATTTTTCAGTAGTTCATGAGATTTCATGTTTTTTATAAACCTCTTCAATGAGAATATCCTTTTTTAGAAAAGAAGCCAGGTGGAGTGCAAATAATTTGCTGCCAAATTTCAGTCCCCTTGCACGGCTGGACCTTGACAGCTGTTGTGTGGTAGGAAAGGAAATTAAGTATCAACATGCTGAAGGGCTTCCATCTGATTCAGGAGGGCAAGGATGGCTCACTACACTCCTCAGCCTAAGGAGCAGCCCACCCCTCCTCCTACTTGTCAGGACAATACTTCCTAGGACATATAGACATATGCAGAAATAGTTGTGTCCCTCCTCATCTTTTTGTGAATCCGTGCACAAAGCCAGGCTGGAGCCTGGTCTGTGATGGTTGGTGGGGGTACCTGCAGTGCTCTGTGAGCTGGAGCTGCCAGGGTATGTCCTGTATGCTGGGGGTGGAGCTGCCCAGCTCCTCCAGCACCAGGTTCAGTGAATTCACCGTGTGTCCTTTCCATCTCTCATGCAACACTTTTTCTTCGAAACCAGAAAGACCCCCACAAGCTTTCAGAGCAGCAAGAAGCACTGTGTGATGGCCAGAACCCCCTGCCCATCTATGTATCAGTCTGCGTCCGGGACAGTTACAGCACCAATGATTTCAAAGGTAAGGATGTTGTTTCAGAACCTGTGAGGCTAAATTTGGCAGCTGAATTCCTGTCATCACTCTTCTCTTCTTGATGGGACTTTGAGAAAACAATCCTGATGTGTTAGTTGCTTTTTGGAGAAATAACCATCATCTCCATGCCTTACAATTTTAATACAAGTGTTTTGGGGAGCAGCATTTCACTGTCTAGATATACGCAGTAGACATTCTGTCAGAAAGGCCATTTTTAAAATGTTATCACACCCACCTAGAATGAGAAGTATTGGAATTATCCAATAATTGCTTTTTCTCAATGACCAGTTATTGTTTCAATCTGAAGAATGACCACATAGTTATGGTACAGTTTGGGAAGGCTCCCAATGGAATCTGTTGCTTTTCTTATTGTTTTGTTTGTTTGGGTTTTTTCGTGTGGAGAATCAGATGGAGGAGAAGGGGAAGAGAAACATTCAGATCAAATTTTAATTGTTGAGGCAAGAAAGCAAACTGTTTCTGAACAAAACCAAAATTATGGTCCATGACATTTCTGTCCCAGTTTTCATTCACACTGCAGTTATATCAAACAACTACATTTCACTTGGAGAGGATATCCAAGAAAGTCAAGAACTAGTTCTGTCTCCATTAGTACCACACATAGAGAGTCTAATTGGTCTCTTACAGGAAAAATAATTTCTTAAGAGCTGAGTATGTCTTTGTACATAAACAATTATTTAGGGAAGTTAAATTAACTGTAATGGTAAAGTACTGCCTCCTAGACGTGGCATCTGGAAGGGCAGAGCAAAAGCATATACCTGCTGGAAAACCCTGGGCTGGTGTGTGCACACAGGGTGTGCAAGGTCTGGAGCCTCACCATGCCCACAGTGTGCCCCTTGTGCCACCAGCAGCACCACCATGACCAGCACACCTGCTCCTGCCGCCCCATTGCCACCCTACCTGCGCTCAGCCGCCTCCCTGAAGATCTTCATTTAAGTGCAAGGCTTTGCAAAGGCAACGTATTAAACATAACTCAGACCAGTGCATACCCAAGCTGCCCCTCTCTCCACATCCATTCAGGGAGCCCTCTAAGTGTCCCTTTGTGGCTGTATTGCAGAGTGGGTGGAGTTCACTCCCTACGAGGTGGGACTTCTGAAGTACGGCGCCTTCGTTCGCACGGAGCATTTCGGAAGCGAGTTCTTCATGGGCCGCTTATTAAAAAAGCTCCCCGAATCCCGCATCTGCTACCTTCAAGGTGATGTATAGCATTGTCCTGGCACAGAGGCACTTTGGAGGGGTGTAGTGCTATTAACCAGTGGGTAAATACTTCTGTCCTAACATACTGAGCACTGCCTGCTGGGAAATGGGAGTGGTAGTTTATCCAAAAGAATACAGTAAAAAAACTCACACATTTTTTTCAGTTTCTTGTCACTGTCTTGGTAGATGAGTTGTCTGTGTCTTAGAGATGGAATAGATGAAGCTCCTTAATTCTTTCATTGTAAGTAATAGCTCTCACTTCTTCAGTTATTCTTCTGATTCTTCTCTGAATGCACTCCAACTTAAGTCAAATTGTGATAGATTTAAATTTGCGATGACTGGTGATATGGTGGCACTCTGTTTTGTCAACAAAGCCACCAGTGCCCCTGTGGGGAGGCAGAGAGCGGCAATCCTAGATGGAGAAAAGAGTGCACAGTGGAGCTTGAGCCCACTGCATGTGTGAGCCTTTGCAAGCTGTGGTGTGAGATCTTGTCTTACAAACTAAACATCTGAAATGCCAGTTCATCCCCTTGTGAAAGAATTCACGGTGTTTGAAAGAGTTACTCATCAGAGTAAGTGCAGAAAAAGACAAGCTGGAGAAAGGATGATGGGGATGGAAAGGAAATGCTCGTGGTGTATGTTTTATCTGAATTCTTTATTTTGCCTCTTGAGCGAGTGGGTCTATTTTCTTCTTTACTTGTCTCACATTCTTTTCTCTCTTTACCATGTGGCAGAGCCATGTAGTAGGTTAGGCACAAAGTTGATGGTAGCATGACCTGAAAAAATGACATAGAAAATTAAGAGGAATTAAACAGCATGGAAGTTTAGAAATATTTGCATTAAGGGCATTAAAAAATTAAGCCAGGAGGTCAAAATAGAAGGAAAAGGGCATTTTCTTGTTAAAATATGTCCTTGTGTTCACTAATTCCTTTTACAGGTATGTGGAGCAGTATATTTTCTGTGAACCTGTTACAAATATGGGGGCTGTCCCACAGTTCAGAAGACTTCTGGAAGAGATGGACACAAGATAGAATAGAAGAAGTCGGTGAGAAATTATTAAGCCTTTCATTTATGGTCATTTATTTTCCTGTATGACTTTTGGCATCATCTTGCAGCTTTGCTGAAGCTGGCATTATAGGATCTTACTAAGAGATGGTGACTTCCCTTCACACTGTACAGACTAAGAGGAAAAGGGTAATCAGGGAAAGGCTGCTGTAATTATAATACTTACTAGAGCTCTACTGATTCCTTCAGAGGAAGTTTCAGAGGGGTCAGACATTTCTCAGGAAGTATTAAGGCATTACCATTCTCACTTAGCCATACAGAACCAAGAACCAATGGCAGAGAATATGGTAATTTTTACTGACTATGCGGAGAATAAACCTTAATATTAACTGGTTAATCAATATTTCCTGGGTTTTGTTTTATTACTCAGTACAGTAATTACTGCATTGGATTCATACTGACATAAAGATAAATGAGGCCTAGAGGGTATTTTCTGAAGCAATACAGAAACCATGATTTTATTGCTAATCATTTGATATGATAGTAACTATAATTACAGACATCCTGAAAAATACAGAAATACATCTGTGCAATCATGGAAACCACCAAGTCTCTCCTGCTGCACTCTCAGCCTCTTGGGCTGGCAAAGCAGATTGTGATTTCTAGAAACCACACCTTGTGCCATATTTCTGCTTATCACCCACATGCCATCTACCCACCCCCTAAACTACCCATAGTTTTGGAATATGAATGTATGCTCCAGGTTTTCCTCACTCTGCTGATTAAGCATATGCTCATGTAGCCATGAGTGATTACTGGGTAGCATCTGTTAGTGTTGCAATGGACCCCACGGTTGCTGTTGTTGCCCGTCTGACTGAGCAGTAGCATAATTATCAGCCCCCTTTTCTCCATGCTTGTCTCTGTTTCATGCCATCTTCCTGTGAGGATATTTAACTTCTGACAGAACATTTTCTGAATTGCTTAATTTCCTTAAGGTGTCCTTTTTCCAAGACTAAAGATTGCTTCTAATGAACTATCTTCCGGCCAAAGCTGCTTCTAATAAACTATCTTCCGGCCAAAGCTTAAGACCATCAACAGAGCTTTGTCCAGCAGCCATTCTTTTCCTCCAGACGAGTTTGTGTGTGTTTAGTGATTCATCCCAGAAGAGCCTTCGAGAACCCCTTTGCACCAGGGCAGCCAACAGGGAACATCAGTTAACAAGCAGTTCACCACTTTTTCTCCCCTGCTGTAGATGAAGACCCAGTGTTGCCCACAAGACCCCACGAGCTGAGGACTCGCATGTACACCCCCCCTGGCCCTCTGTCCAATGCCCTTCGGGGAGCGCTGACCGACCGCTTCTCCGTTGCCCAGCACAACAATTTCCTGAAGGGCTACCAGCTGCATAACAACTACATGGACAACCAGCACTTCTGTCGGTGGAAAGGTGATGGCAACTAATGTTTAACTAATGTTAATTTTCAGATGGTTTTGGGGTGGGGAATTTAGGAAAGAAGCCTGTCAGGCTTGGCAGGGGATAAAAAAAAACTCCTGAGAGAATATTTATTTTCTGAATGGAGAAAAGGCACAAAGACTTCAATATTGCCAAGTATTTGATTGTTTTTAAATGTATTATGTTCATTTGCTTAAGCTGAGACCTCCAGATTTGGAGGGTAGACTTGCAGCTGACAGAACCAAATTTAAAGTGGCAGAGAGCAGAGTAAACATGAGAGAAAGCTTAATTTGGCAAAATTATACCTCTAACTTCAGATGCAACTGAAACAGCCAAGAAAATATCACCTGTAAGAGAAAACTGAAAAGGAATGGGGTTTTCTAGTCCAAAGAAGAGGGGACTGAGTGGGAGGCATAAGTCCGAATGTATAAAGGATTGAAAATATTTCATTCTCCAAATCAAGGACTGAAATGAAGAAAAGCAGATTTAGGTAATTAGTAGACGTAACTCACTGGCACTAAGAAGTGTGACATGTTAATGGAATATATTGCCTGGAAAATCAACATAGATTTTTCGTAACAGGAACTTAGGTGTTTTGCAGTCCTTCTCATGCCTGTTTGATGATTCAGTAGTGTAGCAAATTAAACCAGGCCTCTGGAATGGTCAGTTCCACCTCACACTTCTTTTACCAGTCAAAATGCCTGCAGATCTATTCTTATTCAAAAAATATTTTCCTTTTAGACACTGTGTTAGACACACGTCCCAACAAGCTGATGCAAAATCCTGATCACCTGGGCATGATAGATGCTGGATTTTTCATCAACACCAGCAGTGCACCACTTTTAAGGCCACAGAGGGAAGTGGATGTCATCATATATCTAAGTTATACTACTGGATCACATACATCGGTGAGGACGTTCTTGTTGCCATGTGTTGTGTCTCCTTTTACTTGTAAATGTCCAGCCTGTAGCATCCAGAACTGCTGGTTTTATCAGCTGTTCAGTTTATAACATCTGTATTCTCCTACATTTTTCACTGTAGAGATGAATATTGTTCCTATTTCTTCCTGCCATTCCTGGACTCTTTCTTGCTTGTTTATGAACATGTTGAATTATTCAAGGGGGTGTCAGCATGGTCTCTTCCAGAATGATGGGAGGAGCCTCTTCTGCTTTATACTGAATCAAGCAGGTTTCCAGACCCTGTGCAGGAATATTCATAAAGATGAGGAAGTGATTTCTTCTGACTTAAGTTAGAACGTAAAAAGGATTAAGTAGATATCAACAGCAGATAATTTCTGGGCTGACAAAGAATATGCTACAAGTAAAACTCAGTGATGAGCGTCTTCCTGCAGAAACCCCATTTCATGGAGATAAAGTTAATTAGCTGTCTATAAGGGCTGGCAGAAAAGAAGTTTGGGTCTTTTTATGTCAGAAACTGAGGTTAGCTGAAAACTCACCATTAAGCACTTTGGCCTGCTTAAGTAGAATTACATTTTGAGAATGAGAACTGCTGTGCTACTGCTAATAAGCTGTATGTTGCATGAGACAGATGCAATGAAGATTTGTTTCAGCCTCATTCATTGTATAGGTAAAATTTATTTTAAAAGGCTGCTACAATTTTAAGTACTTTAGTAGAAACCTTTTTCTGCTTGATAGTGTTCACTATTAGATGGTGGAGATAAATAGCACAGTGCATCTTAGGACATGATATTTTATGAAACATTTCAGGGAAAAGATATAGCATAGCCTAGTACTTAAGGCTTTCTCAGTAGAATATCAGTCTCAATTAACACAGTGCCATAATGAGAACATGGGCAGAGATATAAATGCACATTCAAACTTAGCTTTCTTATCTCCTGGCTACCAAGCACATAATAAGATACCTTAAACATTTCCTTGCATAGTTAATTCTATACAGTGTATTAACACAGGCTCTTTCATTTGCTAAAACTCATGCCTTACTCTAAACTTCTGCAAATTGCTTCAGTTTTTTGAAAAAAAACAGTGTCCTGGGTGAATTATTTAATTCTGAAATTGTGTTTACAGCTTGTGATTAGCAATGTGGTTACTATGTGTGATAATTATGTGTAGAGTAACCCCACTTGATAAGAAGCAACTCACTCTATGGATCTAAGTCACTAAACCTTAATACTAGATGACAATTTGGGGCGTTTAGACAGCGAAGTTGGTTTCCAATGCTGACCATTTTTGTGATCCTCCAGTCTCTAGACAAGGCGTGTAAATACTACTCAGAGCAGAAAATCCCATTCCCAACAATTTCTTTGACTGATGAAGATAAGAAAAGTCTGAAGGAGTGCTACATCTTCCAAGATTCAGATTTGCCAGGATGTCCAATTGTAATTTTTCTTCCCCTTGTGAATGATACCTTCCAAGAGTACAAAGCACCTGGTAAGTTACAAGTAGTGGCAAAGAATTAAACAAAAGGCACACTGCTTCCCTGACTCGGACAGACCCTTCTTCTTTACTGCTGGCCATCTTTACTGGCTGGGTTCATGGGGGAGCACTTTAGCTAATTAAACTTTTTTTCCCCATCCCTGCCAAAGCTATTATGTTCACTCATGTCTTCCTTGTGGCCCTAAGAGAACCAACAGAGCCCGTGTCTTCTGGATGGTGTTTACGTTCACCTCTCTCCCATTTGTTCCTTGAAGTGTTTCTACTTAATTGCAAATGCTTTTTTCTTGTGAAAAGTATAGCTCTCTCAGATTATTTCTCCCTGTATATATTGTCTGTTGTCCAGATATTTAATTCTATACTGGAGGAACCATAGTGTCACGTATGAATGGCAGGGGAGCAAGAACCTGGCTTTCAGGCTGAACTCCTGCAAGGTTAAGATCAGTGTGTCTCATTTTGGTACAGCATCAGCCCAGGAACAATTTTACTGACTGTGCTGTGTTCAGGGCCTGTCACTCTTTTTCTGCCAGGCCACCTGCTTTGTATTCCTCTTCTTTACTGCAGGTTACTAGGTTGCATTTGCTCAGCTACTTGGTAGCAGGGAGGTTAAGCCCAAAATTCTGCTGTTGTGGAATTTACATGACACAAGAAAGGCAGAGAAATAGAACGGCAGAGATGGATCCTGGTGGCAGGTGCCCTAGACCTTTGCAGAAACTCATCATTGCAGTTTCCACGTGTTTCTATTGCTCCTTTCTCACTTAAATTCTATTCTCTTACTAGCAATTAATCTTCCTCAGCTGAGGGTCATAGAAATCCTGCCCAGGGTAAGACCTGCAGTGCATTGAGAGTGGCTTTTGGAGTGCCCTTTCAGGCTGACATCCTTGCCTGATGCATGGCTTGAACGAGACAGATGTTTCTGAGTAAGCTGTAGATGTTCATTCATTCATTACAATGCCATCCCTCACCTCTCACTTGGGCCTCCCTCACTTCAGGCCCTCAGTGTTCTCTTGACTAGGATGGGGATATATAACCTGCATTGTTTGTGCATTTAAGCCCTATGACTTTTCTTCAGGAGAAAAGCCCCACTCTTTGAGCTTTTTTGGACACTGATTGAGATAAACATCATGTCACAGCAACAACAACTCTTTCCCTCCAGGTGTCAAGCGCTGTTGCTCAGAGATGGAGGGAGGCCAGCTTGATTTGACCAGCCGCTCTTCCCCGTACTGCATGTTCTCAGTCAGATACACCGATGAGAACTACCGCAAGCTGCTGAATCTCAGCGAGTACAACATCCTCAACAACTCTCAGATGATTATGCAGGCCTTGCAGACAGCGATGCAAAGGAGAAGGCAGAAAATGTGCTGATCACCTGTCCAACTGCCCTTATCTTCTCAGAGGAGTTTTTCATGCTCTAGGACCCAGAAGGGAACATAGCTTTTTCAAACACTGGCCATTCTGCATTACGGAAACTACCCCAGCTGGTGCCATGGTTTCCTGGGCTTTTTCCATTCCCAAGAAGTGGTCTCTATAAGCAAAGACGTTGTGTGGGAAATTTTTTACATATGTTTTGTTCCGTAAATTAAGGTTGTCTTTAGAACACTCATTGCCTAAAATACTTGTTAGATTTTTTAAATAGTGTGATTTTTAAGCCTAACTTATTATAATATATGACATAAAGGAAAATAATTTTTTACCACTATGGTGCTGCAGTTATACAATCCAGCCAACATACCTACAGGCCATAAGAAGGGAGTAGAAACTTCTGCTCCCAGAACTCTGCTTTGTGGAACACAAGGTGCAACCAGCCCTGGAAAACAAAGAGAACCTGAGACACAACTGGAAGCTGGTATTGGATCCCTAAGTCAACTCTGTTTTGCAAGTGTCCCAAAGAGCAGCCACAGAGGCTGGAAATGTAAGAGGGACAAATGTGTGCACACAACCAGCCCCATGATTCGCATCCACATCCTGAGCTCCCTTGGGCTGTGAATGAATCATATGTGATGGGAAGGAGCAACTTAGGAGGAAGTGGCATAAGACTTTTCACATGAAAAATTTTTTTTAAAGCAAAGGATGTAATTTGGGCACATCTAAATTCCCTGTTAATTTATGTCAGTTTTAATTGGTTTGTACTGAGACTGTATATAAAACCTCAGCACTTTAATTTGAAGCTTTCAAAATAGAACACCCTAGATCTCCTTTTTGCCTTTTGAGTTACTTCCATAATAAAATACCATTCTTAAATTAAAAAGAAAAAGTACTTGAAAATATTTTACTTCCAATAGACAGTAAAACTTTGCTGTCTTACTCAATGTAAACAGTTTAGGTCATATGCCTATCAACAAAAATTCTTACTTGTTTAGTTCTGTCCGTACAAACTCAGCAGAAGTGAGTCAGTAGTCTGCAACATCTAAGACCATCTTAAAATAATCCGAAGACCATGCATGGGATCTAGCACAAAAACACCAATTACATTTGTTGTGGGCTTGCATTTTTAAACTTCCTTCATTTTCCCTTTTATTGAAAGTGCCTATTTTAACTGTTCTGAACTATGCTGAGGGTGAGTTGTAAAAATTATAAATCCGTAACAACTTTTGCATTCCAGGAGAAGTCAAATTGAAAACACACTTTATTAGTAAGTTTTGAGTCCTCACAACAACTGGGAAAATTTTGAACAAAGAGTCTTTTCAGTCAGAAAAAAATCTATCAATGAGATATTATAATATGGTACTGAAATAAACCAAGGAAAATGCTTGGGTAAGTTGAAACATTTCATAGTAGTATTTTACAAAACATCTTTGTTTTGAAACATAACTTCTTTTTAATAGACTGCCTACCTCATCAGTCCAGGGTACCCCACCTGAAAATAATAGGTTTCATTCACAGCCAAATAACATGTGTGGCTTGTTACAAAATGACACTCTGAGGATTTCCATTTTACCAAGGAGTGATGACAAATTATCTTTACAAATTGGTTCATAATGACTTTTCCAACACTTTAGTAATTTATTATGTCAAAACAAAACTTACATTTTTGTGCAACTGTAGCCTAATGTTGTAAGCCTAAGATCAAGGCATAAATATTAACTTTTGAAACTCTTTAGGTTTTGAACAACTATGCACTTCTGCCGATACTTTTTCTCATTGTTCTGTGATAGTTTCTCTAGTCACAGTCAGAAATATGACGCTATGTGTTCTGCATATAATCCTGGAAATTGTCTCCATTTTTACCTGAAAACCTTGTTGTGACAAAATAAACACAGTTTTTAGCCATAAACTCATGCCACCTCCAGTTCTGAAGAAATGTTATTTACATGCAGAAATTTTGTGTATACAGTACCAGACAATAAAGGCTTGTTTGCAAAATGAAAATTCTGCCTTGCTCCACGTATTCAGGCATTTCAGCAATATGCTTGAGGTTCACAGTGTGTTCCTTGTTCCTGAAAAACAAAACTGTTTTTATCTCTGCAAAGAGCATACCAAATACTTGCTGTGAGCATCATGGATAAAGAAATGTCTCAGAGACAGATTGCAGAAGTATAGAGTGAGCCGTGGTCCCTCCCTTCTGCAAGGGCTGTCTCTGATGTGGATTACAAATGCTGTTCATGACAATGAGAGTTTTTTGGCCACTGGCACTGTGGGAGTGAAAGCCCCAGAGTTCAGTCCTGGTGGACAGTCTGATTTATAGCTTTGCCCTCCAAGCAGATGTCATAGTAAAGCACTGTCTTTAAACATGACTGACAGATGCCAATGCTGCCAATTTTCTGTGACCGAATGAAAAATGCATTTCAATGCAAGCTACAGCATTGCAGCTGGCACACAGAGGAAACATGTCATCAGCGTAGACACAACCCTTTGTGGAATTACGAAATACCATAGCCTATGGCAAAAATTTATTCTACCAAGTTGACTGTGATGACTGTTGATATTATTTTGCATGGGAATATGCAAAAGGGGCCCTGTGCTGGCCGATGGCAATGTTTGACCAGTAAGTTCAAGAATGCTCCGGGAACGAGCATTTTTTTGACCATAGATGATGTACTGGGGAATCAAGAAAGCCAAAGGGATCCCTTTCTCCAGAAATTTTGATCTGTTATGATCTGTTATGATCTGTTGAACAGTCTTTGGCTGCCTTTTCTAATCCTCTTCCAGTGAGCTGTAAGTCGTGTCAGTATCAATGGCATAGAGCTCAGCTGGGTGCAGACAGGGCCAGGTGTCCTGTCCCAGCAGTGGTGCCACAGTTGTGCTGAGGACTTTGGGGAGAGCAGTGTGAGGTCAAGGCTGAGTTTTGCATCTGGCTGGCAGGTTTCTTTGGGTCAGACATGGGCATTTAAATGCAGCTAGTTTGCGACCAGAGTCAGTCTGAGCTGGTAAGTGGTGCATTCATGGAGGTGGAGCTAAGCTAAAGAAAGTCATTGCTTCAGGACTCTGCATCTAAACACAAGAATAATAATAACAAGCCATAGGAAAGAAGAGGGAAGGAATACAATGACTTGAGGAGAGATCCTGCCCTGCTGGACCTTGGCTGAGTAGATGTAAACCACCATATGAGTTTGCTGCTCTGCATAACTAGACCTGGGACTGTAGGGGCATGTGGTTCAGAAAGCCTTAAACCATTTTTTGCAATAACCAGGTTAGTCTGAGGGCAATAGTGCTGTGTCTCTTTTGGTTTTTTTTTCTCTCATTAGCTGTTTTATTGTATCTGCTTACTGTCACAGATAACCTAAATTCAATTTATGTACTGTTGCTATATCTTATTACAGAGTATGTATTTCTGTAGGCTTTGAGGTCTTGCTAAGTTGAAAGTTCAGTGCTCAGGTAAGAGGGTATCTTTCTCTTATGTTTAGCTATAAACCTGGCATTGGCCAATATAGAGCAAAGTGACTCAAACACAATACTTCCAACTGCTACATAGTCAAAGGTATTTTTTCCTACTTATTTGACCACAGGATTCAGCTTCCCACCATAAGAAAATGGGAGGGGAGTAACTGGTTTTAAGAAACTAGTCAGAGGTGGGGCTCTGAGTCAGTTTATAAAATAGTTGCTCACCTGCATATGAGACATTTGAGCTGTTGGTGTCTGTGGAAGCTGGGAGATGTGAGATTGCATTGCCACAGATAACACTGGACGTGTGTGTGAACGCAACCACAATGGACCAAGATGGCATTTTGTCTCAGGTAAGAAGGGTGCAGAGCAAAGCAAGGCATCTGGGATCTCAAGTAGTTGTGCTGCAGGTAGTGCAAAGATGATACTGTTTTCTTGACCTACCATTGGCTATAATGACTCTATGCAGGATGAAGAAAGTCAAGGCTTCAAGACCTCAATACCGAAACTTTGTAGTAAACCACAGGAAAAAAATGAAAATTACTTGGGGAGAAAGAGGTTATTTACAAGGGGAGCATTTGGAATATTTAGGGATTTTATTAATTTCAGAGGCATGATATATGCAACTTTATAATAAGTATTAAATAGCATGGAGGTGTACTTCAAGGTGAAAGATTAATGACAGGGTGTGTTTATAGGAGACAGGTTTGCTGTTCCTTTAACAACCAGGGCCAGGAGCTGCTTCCCCTCCCCGTGTGTCATGAAGGGTGGACCTTACCTGGCTGCTACGCCTCTGCTCAGGCTTACTGGGGCAAGCACAGCCCAGGCAGTGGCACCGGGCACCGCAGGAAACCCCAGTTCCTGCCAAGGCTCTACAGTCGGCACTGACCATGGGCTTCTTGTCCCTGTGGCTCTGAAATTCTCAATTTTCAATGAGGATTGGCTTTAAGAGTCATGATGGTTTTTCCGGGGATAATGTTGGCCCTTCTTGTTCCAGGAGCTGATCACTCAAACCTCTCAACAAGGAGACGGAACTATGCAGCTGAATCCTGATGGGAAGCAGAGGACTTCTCTTACTAAGGTACAGCAAAGGAGAATTTCAAAAGGAAACTGTAAAGGGGACTTTCCTGCTGGGTGGAGGCTGGGTGAAAACAGATAGGGTTCAGCATCTGCCAAACAATGTAATTAGCTACTGTAACCCATTCAGCTCCCTACATGAAACACTGTCCAGCTTATCATTTCGATCATTCCACTTACATAGTCTTGCTTCATGTTAAATTCCTAGTGTTGTTTCCTGTCCTTGGCACATGGGCAGCAGTCTCTGTTTAAACAAGGCTTATATCTTTAAAAGGATGGGTTTCAATAAGCTTTCTTTA
The DNA here is from genome assembly GCA_013397795.1 of Orthonyx spaldingii. NCBI lineage: Eukaryota > Metazoa > Chordata > Aves > Passeriformes > Orthonychidae > Orthonyx > Orthonyx spaldingii. The sequence goes on from VZTJ01006669.1 coordinate 65,876, forward strand.
CATATGTCTTGCTAAAGCACAAGGACAAGTTTACTGCTGGTGTAGATAGCAAGAGGTGGCAAGTTATGCCATTTATTCTCACAATAGTATGACAGAATCTTGAAGTCAGTTTTCAAAACCTAATTTCCTGAATTAATCCTTCTTCTGGCCTCTCATAAAAACTAATAGATTCCCAGGAGACTTCAGACATGAAATCTCTCCTCTAGGAAATGCGAGGACTAGATGTGCTAGAAAAGTTTTTTACCCTTCCTTTCTCTAGTTTGAGGCCACTTAGTAATAATTAGGAACACTCCCTTGTTCTGTGATGAATTAACTTACTAAGCAGCAGATGTTGTGCTCACAGTTTTAGGAACAGCCAACCTTTTCTTGATTAGCTGAATGGAAAATCCAAAGATGAGAAAATACACCCTGAAATACAACTCTCTACACTTCAAGGGTCACAGAAGTTTCAGAAGAACACATCAAACATCTCAAATTTTTTACGCAAAACTCACAAAGCTGACAGGATTTTGGTCATTTGTTATTTATAGCTCTGTGATGTCTAAGGCAAGGCTCCTTGGTCATGACGGCACATCCACATGCCTGAGTATTTTGTTCGATCTGCACTGCCTTCTTGGCACATTGGGTTCACCACGAAGGTGGCTGCAGGGGATCTGATCCATGAAACTGAGTTAAGCCCTTCCAGGAATTGCCTTCTCCAAAGCCAGCTACTGGCAGCATCAGTTACTGGTTTTGTAATTACTGAGCACTTTCTGTACCTGCCGCATTTCTGTGCCTTTAGGAGTTAGGTTGTAGACATGAACTAAATGCCCTTGGTGGTCTGATCCATAGCTGCTCTTTGGACCCTTAACAGTGGTTTCACACCCTTGATTTGCATACCCAGTGACCTGCTGTGCAGCTGAACAGCACAAATGTTCTTGGTGCCTTTTCCTAGAATATTTTGGTTACCTGGAGACTGATTTTACCTGTTTCTTCATTAGCCTACTTGCTAACTGCCCCCAGTCTCAACAACTTGTACTCATAAGCACAGGTTGCCTGCATTGATACACTCAGGTTAAACATTTGGAGAGATATCACATGGAGATATATTCCATTAAGCCTATAAACACTGATGCACTTCACTTTTCATTAATGGTAAACCCAGGATGTTGTTAACAGAGTACATACCAAATTGTTCTGCTCAGACAGTCTAGGTGAAAGTCTTGCTCTCCCTTCCTGTAGTACCCATGGTTCAGTGGGTCTAATGAGGTCAGTGTCATGCTAATGCTACTTCAGGTCTGGCAATGGTCTTTTATAGTCATTTTGCAGTATAAGTGGAGTCTCTACCTGTCCATGGCCCCATAGTTGTGCTAAGTGCCTTTCAGGTCTTTTGGAGCAAAATTTTCCTGCTGATTTATATTCCAGCATGTTGTATATTTTCCCCTCTCTCCATGACGGTAGAAATAATAGGTTATGTGGAAGTTATTTATTTGTTTATTTTATGGTAAAGGGAGAGGAGATATGAACTCATGTTTGGACTCCAATATGAGATCAGAACAGCAATATGAGAGACTGAGAAGTTATGCGTGAGGTCTGAAACATGGACCAGTATGAAAGAGGGAAGCCAAAGGGAACCAACAAGTTTCTTATCAGGTGTAAAACATTGTTCACACTTCTTATGCAAAAGAGTGCAAAGAAGCTCGAGATGTGAAGAGTTTACATTCTTCAAAACTAGAGATAAACTTCTCATGACAAAAAATCAGAGGTGACCTTAGCTCAAGAGGGCAGCCATATCCCTGTAAATGAAATTCACATGCATAATTAGTAGCATAGTGGGAGTGCAAGGCAGCAATCTCTTTCTCTGATCTTAAAATCACTTTGGGGATCAGAGGTCAGCATTTAACTCTGCAGAGTACTGTGCATTTAAAAGAGCAGGAATATGAAAAAATCATATCACATAGCCCAGGAGACTCAATATATATAATGACTGGACAGAAGGTAATCACCACAACAATAATTTTATCACTTGAGAAAGGTCTAAAGCATCTCTTCATTTTCTACCTTGGAAATTTAAAAAACAAATCTTCTCCCCAGCTGGGACTGAATCTTAGAACTTTGTGGAGATAGATTTTAGATAAGAAACAAATAAATGCTCTAATAAGATAAATCCTCATATCATGCTACAGAACAAAATAAGTATTTCGGTCTAGTACTTCATTTAGATGTTAGCAGGAAAATAATTGTATTGGCCATTTCATAATCACATAGAAAATTCAACTAAATTGTTCCTAAGTTGGGTGTTTATCTCTCTTGATCACTTCTGTCTTCTAAATGTGCTAACTTTAGCATTCATTCCTCTCTTTTGTATGTTTGGGGTCTTTTCCCTGCAGATAGAATCCTCTCCATGTTACTTACTGACTGTAAGAGTCATAAGAGCAAGAAATATCCACCAGGCAGATGTCTGTAAGTATCTGTAGTGCTCTATATGGTCCCTGTCACCTCCATGGGCTAATGGCTAGACCTCCTCCAAGAAAAGGTGCTTTCTAGATTTCTTCCATGAATGGAGAAAGTTCTGTTATCGGTGTGCTGGTTCCAGCAATGAACATAGAGTGTGTTGCTCTTCTTTGCATCAAACTTTGTTCTGTGCAGAGGTAACTCCATAAGGTCACAGCTGTCCCTATCACACACATTTCTCTGTGTCCCCAAAGGGAGCAGTAAAAGCTCTGCAGTTTTGAAAGCAAAAACTGTGGAAAGAGCTCCCATGTTTTCCTCTGGAGTGTAGTTATGTAACAAAGAACCCAAAATGGTCGTACTAATTGAGTAAATACTGAAAGCTGAGCAGCCTTATCTCAAATTTAGCTTGTACTCAAAGCTTTCTCAATGCTAAGTAATCCAAACAACCATATCCTCCTAATTCTCTGTGTGCCAGCATTCCCAGATAAAAGCCCATCAGTTGTTGTTACATTTTATAGCTCCTCTTATGCTGCCTGGAACTAAAATATAGTAGAAGATTGCATCTTTACTTATGCAGAAATCAGAAAGGATTTTTTAATGTTCTGTTTGGCTAAAAGAGAAAATATCAGTTTGTTTCCTTAACCCTTGCTGCATTTGTCCTGGATTTTTTTTATCCCTGGCTAAACTGATTGTTTGATGACATGGAAGGAGAAGAAAACCCTTTGTGTTTAATGTATTTATTGTATTTCTAATCACATTTATTTAGAGAACAGTCATGTCACCCTTCATTTTTCTCCATTTCTTCTACCTAAATTGTAACATTTATGTTGAACAAATATGCCATTATGTATCATAGTGTCTCTCTTTGAAAATGAAGCTTCATATCGTTCAATTCATTCTTTCTTCTAAAGCAAATGCTCATTTTAGATGTGTTTATGTTTTTAACATACAGTGAGCCATACTGATTGCTATGTGAGCCTGTGGCTGCCAACTGCTTCAAATGACAAATTTCAGACTAAAGCCATCAAGAATTGCAAAGATCCAGTTTGGAACGAAACCTTCTACTTCAGGATCCAAAGTCAGGTCAAGGTACTGAACTGGGACTTTTCTGGTAACTGACTAAGCGAGCAACTGAGAGGTTTTATCCTTTTGCAAAGGGACATAAGCAATTTTCTCAAGAGGCAAGGAAATACGCAGAAAGATGTGAGAATAACTCATATCCTCATGATGGTTTTCCATGCCATGAAAGATGATTGTCTCTCTCAGCCATGGGTAGATTATGGTATTTGAAATGTCTGTGATTTTGTCTCATTCCACCTCATAGGCTGGTGCCAACATGGAGTTGATTTCCTCTCCATTTTCTTGCTTTCCCGTTCTTTTTCTTTATGTCCTCCCACTTTTCACAACAGCTGGCTAAAGCAGTTGTCCCCAGGATCTCCTGCTTCAAACAAAATGTGACACAATTTCTGAAGTCCTGTCCTTCCTTTGCCAGAATGTGCTGGAGCTGGCACTCTATGATAAGGATGTGGTTACTCAGGATGACCACCTCTTCACAGTGTACTTCGACATAGCCAAACTTTCCCTGGGAGAGGAAGTCTTCATGCACTTCAAGTGTGATTCACAGGTGAGGTCTGAAATAAGAAATGGAATACCTTGGCGAGAATATGTTTCCTAGCTTTTCTGTCTAAAATGTTATTTGTAAAATTTTCCTTTTTCCTTCTTGCATATCAGCTGCCTGACCACTTAAAAATAAGTTGTTTTTCTCTCTGACATGGGAAAACCGCTTCACATCTGGATCTGTAGGCACACTAAAGGATTTAGTGTTGGCCACAGAGGCTCACAAATTTCAGGTATATTGGCAAAATTGTCACTTTGCTGAGCCTGCCCCCATGGAGGGTCTAGGAGGGTGTCCATGCCAGTACCTGATGCTTTTGTCATAACTTATTACTTAATCTCATAGTTAGGAAGTAATAACTCTGTGATCAGAACTAAGTGTCAAACTAGACTAGTTGCTAATTATGGACTGTGGCATGGGTGTTTAAATAAAGTCTAAGTCATGCCACCCAGCTTGACAGCAAGAAATAATCCTATCCTGAATGCCCAGGGAGACTGAAAGTTGTACATCCCACCTCCCAGTATGTTCTGTTTATCATTCTCCTTTTCCTGTTCCCTTCCAGTCTCTTGTGCATCTGTCATGCACCAGTTAGTAGAGGAATTACCTTATCTACACAGACCCAAGCTCCATGCTGCAGTTCATTGTCTTTAAATGCCTTATTTGACAATTTCATTCCTTGAGAAATAACAAAGGAGTAGTGTGTGACTTCCACTAAGCTCTGGTGAAATTAAAACTTTGGCTAATTGCAACCCAGCTGATCACTGTTTGAGTGGTTACAGGTGCCATATCCAAGCCTTTTCTTATTGTGTTTGCACAGCTACAGCAGTTAAAGCTCATACTCATCAAGACTTTGAAAACTTTTTTGTCCTATATTATTAACTTTTTGATGTTTTTAATTCAGTGGGTAATTTGAGCAACTAAGTAGCCTACAGCATGATCTCACTTCACTGTTCATCATCCCTTCTGTCTCCACTTTTGTTTTCCTCTTGCCTGTGCTTTCTTTCCCCTGGGGATTATACTCTTTTTTGCCATTTCACAGACCAGGCCTTAATGTCAGATTTACCTCTGTTCCAAAGCCCTCAACTTGTTGCCAGACAAAGAGGTTTTCCTCTTCCATGACTGCTTTGCATGTCACCATTTCTTCTCCTGACACCAGAAGTCTTTGACTGTCCCCTTCAGCAGATCCCCTTTATCTTTGCTGGCAGACTCAGAATGAGACAACATCTCCTCCTAGGTCTGTCCCTCAGACCCCAGCAGAAACAGGCAAGCCAAACAATTTCTGTGTTAAAAACAGCTATGACAGTCATCCTCAAGCTTCCTATCAGTAAAGAATCTTGATGCTCAAGACACACAGATGTGAGGTGGTGTGTGCCTCTATTTCAAATGCTCTGCTGGTCACAAACAGTGCATGCATACCTTGATGATGAGAATGAGAACTTGCATTATGAGGACTGCCTTATACGAGGAGTAAACTACTACCGAAAACATTCTCCTTTCTTTATATTCCAGAGACAAGAGGAGTTGGAGGTGGGATTTGCCTTGGAAAATATGTGAGTAAACATGAAATACAACATAACCTGGAGCAAAAAGAAACAGCAATTCAGAGGCATGAAATAATCTAGTCTGATTGTCTAGAGTGCATCATTCCCAAGGAATCTGTGCTATGAGCTGTGTCGACAAATGGGTGCATGCCAGGGTGACCTGCTATGAACTTCAGGCAAACAAGAAGAACACCCTAAAACCTTTTCTTTGTCTAATGTAATGAACATTATTTAAGACCAGAATGTTGCTAGTTTGTTATGCATTTGTGTTTGAGATCAGCAAGAGGGTCCAACCCCCCCTTCAAAAGACAACATGGAATAATGCACTGGATTTCTGATCTAGAGCCCTTATTGTTCCATCATCCAACAAACTGTAATTTTTTAAAAACTAGATTCCATGAAGCCATCCATGGCCTCAGCTTGGGACTCAGCATGAAATCACTACATGGTTTGGCCTCAGAGCACCTTTGGCATTTGTTTTGCTGAGCTCCAGGACTGGACGAGCCAGTAGGATGACAATTGTGCCTTGACATAGTAGAGTGAGGAAACTTGTACAACAAGCCTCCTGGGACTTTTCTTTCAAATCCAATATGCAGCTAAAAATATGCAAGAGGAAAATCAGGAGAAGGGTGGGGCTCATGAACTATACTGTAATTGTAACGAGTTATTATAAATGCATTTTTCTTTCTGTTTCCTAGTTCAGGCCCTCCTGAAACCATCATTACTAATGGAGTGCTAGTGGTGAGTGTTATATTTCATCATCTTTCTTGTCCTGTTGCCACACTTGTTTCACTTGACTCACAGTCATCAGGACAACATACCCCTTGACTGAGAAAGCCAACACTGAAACATTGCCATTTCCCACTTCATCATGACACATCCTTGTGGATGGCACCTCTGGAGAGGCTGTGGCTGGAACACCAGGGAGATCCCCCATCCCAACACCCCTTTGCTGTTGCAAAGAAAACACATGGAAGTGGTTTAGGTCTGAGACATCAGTGCAGCAGTGAATTCTTCCTTAGACATCACTCCTCCCAAATTCCCATATTGCTGAAGTGAGAGGGTTTGTCCTGTCCCATGCACATCATTTCCTGCTTTTTCAACTGTGCTTTTTACACAGGGACTTCACATCCCTGACATTTTCTCATTTATCACCTTTCCTTGCTCATGAATTTTGTTTAAATCAGTGCTCCGCATCTCTGGGATCCTGAAAGTACTGTTTTTCACTTTGTCCTTATCTTCTCCCTTCTGCAAGCCCTGCTCATCCACACTGCACTCCCACCTTGCCCTGGTTGTGTTCCATTTAGACTAGGAAACAGAATGTCATATTGGAAAATACCCTGCCATGAGGTATTTTACTGTTCATGTCTCTTACAGTCTCGCAAAATCTGCTGCTTAGAAGTTCAGGTGGTTGAGAAGAAGAAGAAGAAGAAAAAGGAGAAGAAATCAAGTAAGGTTATTTCTCCATCAGCTATTTTTAACTGATGTGCTAATATAATGAACACAACTGGTTTAATGTAAGAATTAAAAATCCCCAGGAAATCCAAAACATGAGAACAGCCTTGTGATAGACTCTGTAAGAAATTTGTTACACGTTTTGATGAGAAAACTAATCTGTGTTTGCTTTTGTGTCCTTTCCTTAGAAAGAGGATTCTCCTTTAAAGTGCAAGGCTCTTATGAAGGCACCCAGGATATTATGCTGGGATCTAATCTGGTTTTCAGCTCCTCCTCTCCTGCCAAATTCCACTATGCCAGATACAAGCAGCCGATGCTGGATGTTACACTACCAGGGAAGAAACGACCTCCTTCCTCAGTATGTTACAACTGACCTTTATAAAACATAATAATGGCATGTAAAATATCAGACACCATAAATAGTAACATTAATTTGCATTGTGGGCAGAGAGTGACATTCCTTACAATATAAACCTGGGTTTATTTGTATTTTTTCAGCACTCACGTGTGTATGATACAAGTTCTCCAAATGTGGAACTTCACTCCATTCCAAGTGGAAAAAACATGATCTTAGCAGAGGTGAGTGCCTGCTTTTTTGTGGGAGAGGCTGAGAAACCTGAATGTGAAATTCTGCATCCCCCTGATGATTACCATGGTACTTTCTGACAATGAAAGCCTGCAGACAAAAATACCATAGCCTAACAGTGGTAGGCCTTTCAGCAATTAGGCCAGGTTGTGCCTTGTTCTGTTTGAATGGATGTGGGTACATGGGGCATCTTGCTACTCCATCCTGATCTTACTTCACACTAAATATTGGAGCTTTGCTTTTCCCCTTCTCGCACACCAGTGGAGCACCTGAACTGACTGAGGTAGCGTATAGCGTAAGACTTCTCAGATGACCACGCTGATGCTGACCATGCTTTACAAAAGACTTTTAGAGTCATGGTTAAAAAAATCCATGCAGGATGAAAGGATCATGACTGTTGTGGGGTGTAAGCCACAGAAAGGGGGAAACAAATGCTGCTGTGTAGAATCATAGTGTGGCTGCAGCCCAGCTGGCTGCCTAGGAGGTAGTTATTAGAGATGGGTAAGGTGTCATTACTCTGTGAACAGCAGTTATCTTCAGGTGTTACATTTACTAGAAAACATTGGAAATTACTGAACAACTTCCCTTTCAGTAAAACACTACAGTCAATTTGCATAGGCTGTTGGATTATTCAGAGCTCCTGATTTGTACCCACACTGCTAGGATGGCACAAGCTAAAATTCCTCCTCGGGCTGCAGGGGAGAAACAGGTTGTCAGCACTCACATTGTTCACATTCTTGCTTTCCAGGATAAAGGATTTGATTTATATGCGAAGGCAGAAGACTGGTAAGAGACTTGGCCACTCCTGGGGGTTGTACTTAGCTGAACTCATCTCACTAGGGAAGAGGCACTCACAGCAGGACAGTAGATGGTGTGACCAGGTGATGTGGCAGTCACATGAGCTGGAAGCAGCTGTATGTAGTGTAGTGTAATATATGTAGATAACCCATACTGAGACATGAATAGTGAAAAATATGCATAAATTAGAAAAAGTAATATTACAATCCAATTATGCTACCCAGTGTTATGCTCAGCACAGTCTTTTACCTTTTCTTTAACATTGGGCAAGAGTGCAGCTGATCACCTAGCATTGTTGAAGCAGGAAAAATTTCTGCCTATTTCAAGAAAGTGTGAGAAGTTTTTCCCTATAGCTCTCAGTGCACACTAAAATATGAGAGATTCCAGACAGTAGATTAGCTGCAGGAAAGTCTTTCCTTAGGTTCTATTTTGATAGCTGCTTAGAAATTTAGCAGTCCTTTTTTCTACCATTCTTTCATGCAGCATTGTATACTTGCTTGGGAGTGTAGGAAAGGGACCTCCTGTAAATGTAGTATTTTGTGGATCAGGTTTATTTTATTGCATTGGAAACTCTGAGCTTGTCTGCCAATAATAAAATGGAATATCCTTTTTTCCTGATCTCTGCTCCAGCCCAGACCATCTTGATGTACGCTTAGGATTTGACCTCTGCATACAGGAGCAAGACTTTCTACGCAAAAGGCAGAATTATGTTATTCCTGCCCTGAAGAAGGTCCTGCAGCTGGAACAAGATCTGCTGGACCATGAGGTCTGTAGGGAAAACATTTAAAACATCTCACGGGTGCTTAGCAGTGAGAGAATAATGGCATAATATGACCTCTTTTTATTCACAGTTAAAATTTTTCCTGATGTTTCCTCATCTTAAAACTTCTGTGCACCTTCAATACTACCCCATACCTCTAAATTCACGCTGCTGTTTGTGTCCTTTGCAGTTGCTATCCTAATTTTAACCCTTTTCCTGCTACACCTTCCTTGGAAGCCAGACTAGATATAGGAATGGCTTCTTCCATGGTCTTTACCCTATTATCGTTATGCTTGTTGTTAGTCCCTCCTCCCTTCGACCTGTGAGATTTCTTTTTTAATTCCTGCTTTTTTAACTGATTTTTTTTCTCTTTTACTGTCTCTTTTGGTTTGGATTAATGCATTCTTATTTGTTCCATACCAAACATCTCTGTTGAACACAGTGGAGACAAGTTTCAGCTATCTAAGAAAAAATTGTCATTGCTTCGATTCCTGTCCTCCTTTATAAAATAAATGGTAGCTTGTATTTCAGTAGAAATCATTTAGAAAGAAGCCTGTGCCTGGGCACACGTGGTGGTGTCAGGCTTTGTGTATCAGGAGGTATCTGCTGAGAGCCATGGTTGGGTGCAGCCGCTGTGTGACACCGGCCCTTTTCTGTCCCTTTGTTGCACAGATGCCCGTGGTGGCCATCATGACCACAGGAGGAGGGATGAGATCCTTGACCGCACTCTATGGCAGCCTGAGAGGCCTCAAGAAACTCCATGTCTTGGACTGTGCCACCTACCTGACTGGCTTGTCTGGTACTACATGGTGAGTAGGACTGGGCAGCTCTTGGTTGAGCATCCCTGATGACACTAATGTGCTGAAGGAGGCTGGGGCTTATGTCCAGTAGTTTACCTATAATAACTTCTCAGCAGTCCTACTTTTTGATCTTCTTCTGAAACTGGACAGATTAAAGTCTTTTCATGGGGGGAAAGTCACATAATTTGCAACTACAGGAAAACAAATGTTTTTCTAAGAATGGTTTATTTTTGACAGCAATAATGACGGTGAATTCAAAGGGAACATGACAGTTTAATAGGGAACTGAAGACAGGAAACCTTAATTTCAAATTAAGAACTTAAAATAGAAACATAAGATGTAGATATTGCCTACCTCAAACCTTGCTGTGCTTTTTTTGTCTCTTATGTATTTCCTCTTCCCAGGACCATGTCAAACTTGTACAGAGATGCTGACTGGTCACAAAAGGATCTCGACAAGCAAATCAGTGAGGCTCGAAAACATATGACAAAATGCAAAATAAATTCCTTTTCCTTGGAATATTTGAAGTATTACAAAAAGCAGCTGTGCCAACGGAAAAGAGAGGGCCACAAAACGTCTTTTATAGATCTCTGGGGGCTTGTCCTGGAATCTTTTTTGCATGATGGGGTACAGTATGTCATAAAGGAACATTTACAGTGGCTTACCATTTTCTGAAAATTTATTTCTGGACACGATATTTACCTGTTTACTCTGAGAAAAGAAGTTTGGTACAAGACTCTGTGTATGCAAAACACTGGGTGCCAGCCTTGTAGATACTCATCCATGGAAATCAGCACTCTTGCTTGTGAAATTTTGAATATGTTTTTCTGAGAAAACTCCAACACTAACATTTTGGAATGATATTACAATTTAAGAAATTTTTTTCATATTCTGCAAGCTACTTGTTTAGAAATAACAAAATTGCAGACATTATGCGTGCCCATGTGTCACTGTTGAGCCGATGTCGAAACAAGGGGCACATGAGAGCGATTGCCAAGAAAAGGGAATTATTTATTTAAATGCAGCTTTTATATACAAAATGAACACTCACTAGGATTGGCCACAGCCTTCTGCCCCCTGGGGCTGGTTGGCCACAGACATTCCTGCCTGTACCCAAGGAGCTCTGAACATCTTATCTTTGTTTACCATAAACATAGATTTTCTCATGAGAAAGAGGTTTCTGTGCTGTCACACCCATGAGAGGTGTTAACAAAAGGACCTGCAGACTTTTGAAAGGTGTGAGGTCTTATATAAGCTTGCAGTATAATGCAATAGTGTGTTTCATATCAAAAGTATTGCTTTCTGCTCTTTACTATTTCTTTCCATTTTCATCTTAATGCATCATCAAATAGTCTGGATTAGATTAGATGTCTGCAGGTATTTCAGTAACAGGACGCTTATGGGAATTTAGAAAAATATGAAACATTTCAGAAGATAAGCCAAGCATACATTATACATTAGAGGCAGGAAATTTTCTGCCCTGCAAGCTTAGATGTAGAGAAAATATTGCCATGCTAATTTTTGTCTCAGTGTAACCATATTTCTGGAATCACAGAAAGACAACCATAGACTCTCTGATCAGCAGCGGGCCATTGATCGTGGTCAGAACCCACTTCCTATCTACACTGCAGTCAATGTCAAGAACAACTATAGCACTCTGGATTTCAAAGGTAATTATGAGACTTCTGAGAATCATTTGTGTTTATACTTAAGGTATAGGTCACAGAACAGTCTTTTAGACAGCCTAAAGAACCCCCTCTCATTTGAAGACCAGAACCTCAGCTGATGTGTATTCATATAATATCCTTGTGGTCAGGTAAAAGTTTGACTGTCTCTGCAATAGACTCAAAAATATTCCAAAGTATTTCCATGTTCACGAGTTTTCATTTGTAGCATGCTTATAACTCATTGCTATTGGTCTGAAGTATTAAACTCAATAATGATTTTGAGGGCTGTAATCAAACACTGTTCTCTTCTTTGTGTTTTTTTTTACAGAATGGGTGGAGTTCACCCCATATGAGGTGGGATTGCAAAAATATGGAGTTTTTGTTCGCACTGAGGATTTTGGCAGTGAGTTCTTCATGGGACGATTGATGAAGAAGGTCCCTGAATCCAGGATCTGCTTCTTGGAAGGTAAGCTATTAAAAACAACAAATTACTTTATTGCTTGTTTTGTTTTGGGGGGGTTGTTTTGGGTTTTTTGCTTTTGTTTTTGTTTTTTGTTTGGTTTGATTTTTTGTTGTTGTTGTTGTTTTTGTTTGTTTGTTTGTTTTTTAATGTAAGCTATGTAAACTACACACTAATAAAGTATTGGTGCAGGACTAACACGGCAGTTTCACCAGAGAGGATAAATATCTCTTTGCTGAATTAATACTTACTGTAATGGATTCAGTTTACAATAAAGAAGAAAATTCAAAGGGACAGGAAAATAGTTATTTACATTTTTAAACCTAGTTTTGAATTAAAATATAGTATGGCTTCCAGTACAACAATAAAATTGAGGTTCCTGGGAATGCATGGCTCAGCTCATGCTACTCCAGAAGGTAGAACTTCCGAGCCTATTGCCTGTCTCACAGGCAGTCAGTATTTTGTATGCTCCCTATAAACATTTTACATGAGCATTCATGCTGATTCTCCACTGCCTCAGGGCGTGTTTGAACATGCCAGACCCCCCTGCTCCAGAGAGTCTTTAGGCCACATGTCACTGGCTGCAGTTTCTACACTGCCGAGGCAAAGGTTGGGGGGAAACAACATAGCCATCCTAGAAACATTTTTGCTGTTGACTGAAGTAGAGCATGGATATGTGTTTTCCTGACAAAGAGACAAAGCTGTCAGATTGTGACTGATTTCACAAGCAAACTTCTCTTTGACTGGCCACTCCACTGAGCAGGAAGGAGACACTGTAGTATTTTAGCCTCAGTCTGTGCTGGATTTTCGCATATTTGCACTCCCTGAACCAAAAAACAGTGAGAACTTGTGCCCTAATGGATAACCAAAGAAATTGCTTTTCAAGCTCAAAAATGCATGGTCAAAACTGATCCCTTGGTGTGCTAACAGGCTTATTCTCAAAAAAAGAATCTTACAAAAGCAGAGGCTCTAAGATCATGTTGTAGTTATGCCCTTATCAATATAATTCCACATCAAATCTCTTGGATTGCAAACTTTCATCCTTTCTTTTTATACAAGCTTCATGATACATAGGGTTTTCTCCTAAAAATACAAATTCCTTATTAATTCACAAAGATCTCCATCCCTGAGTACCGTAAGACAAAAACTGGGTATCAAAAATAAGGTTGAAAAACCAGCAGCCAAATATAAATGACTCATTATACTTTTAAAACGAAGTAACGGAAAACCAAGTTCACAAGTATCTTCTCATGATAACAGTTTGAGATTCATGATATGTCGATGTTTGAAAGCTCTTTTCTTTTACAGGCATATGGAGTAGTTTATTTTCATTCAATGTGTTATATATCTGGAATTTGTCCCATTCATCAGAAGATTTCTGGCACAGGTGGACCCGGGACCAAATTGACAATATAGGTAAATGACCATACTTCTTTCTCACTACATATTTATTGTTAGATGGAGTTAGATGTCTCATACTGCAAAGTACAAATGAATAATCTATAAATCTCCAGTCCTGTGATTTATCAGGGGTCAACACTGATGTTGGTAGATGATTAAAATGTTCAGAAATAAAAAGATTGATCTGTAAATTATTAATAAAGTGAAATGATTTTGACTGCTTCAAGTGGGAACTACAGTAATACAAAGGAGCATAATAGTTGTCCTTTTCAAAAGCCTGAGTTCAGTCTGCTCCACAAATGTGTGTATGTCTGGAGTAGACTTTTATTGCTGTTTGACACTGTATCTTGGGGGTTTTTATCCAAGCCCGGAGTGTGTGAGGAAATGGTATTTGTCTCGTAAGAGTTGTTTTTTATTTTGTTTCGTTTGGTCACTTGTGCTTGTCGGTCCTTTTGGAAAGAGAAAGCATAAGGGTTTATTACTCACCTTGACTTGTTGAGGGCGGACCCTGCTCTAGGCAGGTGGAATTTAACAGCTTTTCCCCGGGCAGAGGAGGAACCCCCGCTACCGGTGAAGCCGCAGGAGCTGCGGACGCGGCTGTTCACGCCCCCCGGGCCCCTCGGCAGCGCCCTGCGCGCTGCCCTCGCCGACCGCGTCTGCATCGCCCAGGAGCACAACTTCCTCAAGGGCTTCCAGATGCACGACGACTACCTGGAGAACACGCACTTCTGCAGATGGAAAGGTATCAGAAGGCCTGTGGGCCTGGGGAGAGAATAAACAAACTGAACAAAACAAACCCCCAAATGTGATATTACACCCATTCTCTGAGGGTGGAGGCCAGGTTTGGGCAGAATCTCTATTAGATCAATCTGTGATTGATCATGCTGCAGGACGTAGCATGGCATGGCGTTGAGCTACGTGTCAGTGGTTTGCTGGTGGCACACACCTCCTGAGCCTGGGCCACCACGTCCTTCCTGTCTTCAAAGACACACTCGGTGGGAAGGTGCAGTAAACCCCTAGCATGAATGTTGTTACTGCAGGTCCAAAACTGCGTGTGACTGGAGCTGAGAGGGCAGAAAAGAAGGGATATGGCAAAACTCCATTCCCCAAGCACTGTAACCAGTTAAGACTCTGTGGACATAGTGTAAGGGTGGGAAAAGGCTAACAAGTTTTGCACTATTGCACTTAGAGCAAGAAAATTTTTTTCTTTCAGATACTGTGTTAGACACCTTTCCCAACCAGCTGACACAATCAGATGAATTCCTGTCTCTGGTAGATACTGGATTTTTCATCAATACAAGTGTCATGCCACTTTTAAAACCCGAGAGAAAGGTGGATGTCATCCTGCATCTAAATTACAGTGCAGGATCCCAGATACAGGTGAGAGTAATTGAAACAGTTTTTCTTTCTTCTTCAACATGTGTATACCAATAATTTTTTAACATTTAGGTGCTTTCTATATTGGTTCTACTAAAAGTCTTAACCTTTATCATTTTTAGATTAATGATGAAGTGTGATACATCATTTATAGGCTGCATGTATTCTCATTTATTTTTCTTGTGCAATAAACTGCATTGTGCTAAGACTCAGGAAAAAAACCCAAAAAATCTTCTGTCCAGTGGCACAGTGGTTTCCATTAGAGGTTTAAGAGCTTTTGCACAACAAGCTTTGAAAATGTCCACTTTGTTACTGGACCTAAAGAAATCCTGAGCCTTAAAATCCTTTTTTAAGTCTTAGTACTGCTCTGTTTCTTGATCCAGGCTTTGGACCAGACCTGCAAGTACTGCTCTGAGCAGGGAATCGTTTTTCCCAGGGTGGATTTGAGTGAAGAAGACAGGAAAAATCTGAAGGAGTGTTACCTCTTTGATGGTGCTGAGACTCCAGGAGCACCAGTTCTGCTGTTTTTCCCACTAGTTAATGATACCTTCCAAAAATACAAAGCACCAGGCAAGTACTCAACATGTTAAAAAGAAGGTTTACATCATGGACAGCCTATTAAAAGGAATATATTTACTACTCCAACTCTTGAACTTTACCGTTGACTCTTTTCAGCACATCAAACATTTCTGTTGCTTAAAGTTAATTTTTTTTAACTGTGTCAGATTTGATGCCAGGGCTGTGATGTTTCAATCCCTAAGCTAGTTATCTTGCAGGTAACTTTGATGTATCTCCTACTATGTACATCCATAGATACATACTGTAGGTACCTTCAGGTACAACTAAGAACTACAGTGCAGACCCATGTAAGAAAAACCATCCTTTTTTCTCCCCTCATCCTGTGAAGCCACTGGTATCCACTTGAGCTAGGGACTAAGCTGTCAATTTGAATAAGAATTATTTGGGTTTTTTTTAAAAAATTAAAGCCAGATGAGTAATTTATACAGTGAACTCTCTCTGTGGAGAGACACCTCCTTTCCTTCCTCTGTTAAGAATTTGCTTGTTTATGACCAGAGTGATTTCTCTCCGAAGTGATTTTTCACCCCTTCCTCCTAGGTCGGAAGCGCTCAGAGTCAGAGATGGAAGATGGCAATGTTGATCTCTACGGCTGCTGTTCCCCTTATTCAACATATTGCCTTCAGTACACCGAGCAGGCGTATGACCGTCTGGTTCAGCTGGGTGAATACAACATCCTGAATAACGAAGACCTCATTATACAGGCCTTGCGCACGGCAGTGGCACGGAAGAGGCAGATAAAGAAATAATGTCAGACAGGAGAGGGTGTAACCTGCTGAGAGGCTGAAGGTCTCTTACTATTAGCCAGCAGGCTTCAACGCATTCCTGCCCAATCCAACAAAATGGTAATCTCAGATGAACAAAAGAGACTGAAGAAAAACTTTTTCTCCAAAGAATTCCACTGCAGCAAATCATTGCATATCAGTTACAACCATGGAGCATGAATCATTGTATGGTCCAGAGGATGGGCAGCCACAAAGAAGAAGGTGCTAAAATGATAATAAACGTGGTGCTCGTTGCCCTGAAAAAGAGCTTTAAGTGTTTAAGCCTGATATCTTCAGGGCAGATCACATTAAAAGCATATTTTATTAACTTGGCTTGTGTTTTGTATTTGCAAGATGGTGGTGAGACAAGCAGCAACCTTTGGGACAGGTTTGTGACTGAGATCATGACACACTGCATGCTTAGAGAAAAGCACATGCTGTATGGAGAATAGCACTGCGGAAGGGGACCTGGGGGTCCTGGTTGATGGCAATGAATATGAGTCAGCAGCACCCTGGTAGCCAGAAGGGCCAACAGTGTCCTGGGGGGCATCAGGCACAGCATCGCCAGCCGGTCTGTGACAACACAAGTCTGCTTTCCCATGGGAGATTTTCTCTGAAACTGTAAATATAAAGATAAGCTCATGGTTTGACTGAATTGTTTTCAAAACAGACAGTCAGAGTTCCATCCAATCAGCCCTAGGGGGTGGATGACTGTGGCCAATCAAGTGAGCAGTCATTTTGTATATAAAAGCTGAATTTAATAAATAAATTACTCTCTTTTGCCGTTCTGATATTGACCTCTTCTTGTGTCGACATCAGCTCAACAGCGACACCAGTCAAGGGAGGGGATTGTCCCACTCTGCTCTGCACTGGGGCGGCCTCACTTGGAGTCCTCTATGTGGGTTTGGATGCTACAATGTGACAAGAAAGATATTAAGCTGTGAGAGACTGTGCAAACAAGGGCATTAAAGATGATAGAAAGCCTAGAGGGTAAAACATATGAAGAGTGGCTTACGTCTCTTGCTCTGTTCAGCCTGGAGGAGACAGGGGAGACTTCCTTCCAGTCCACAACTTCCTCTGAGGGGAAGAGGAGGGGCAGGCACTGATCTCTTCTGTCTGGTGACAGTGACAGGATACAAGGGAATGGCCTGAAGTTGTGTCAGGGCCAGTTTAGGTTGGGTATTAGGAAAAGGTTCTTCACCCAGACGGTGATTGGGCACTGGAACAGGCTCCTCAGGGAAGTGGTCACAACGTGAAGACTGACTTCAAGAAACATTTGAACAATGCTCTCAGGAACATGGCGTGATTCTTGGAGTTGTCCTGTGCAGAGCCAGGAGTTGGACTTTGATGATCCTTGTGGTTCCCTTCCAATTCAGGATGTTCCATGACTCTAGGATTCTGTGCCATCCTGTGGGCGCAGATCATCACCAAGGGAGTCTTTAAACAGAGGCAGAGGAGACATGGGCCATGGGTACCAGATCAACCAAGAAAGCAAAAGAGTGTTGATGAAGTTCTTTCATGCTTGACTATCAAGTTCCGCTATGTACTTCCTCACTACTTCTTGGCTATTTCTCCCTCTGTCCCCTCCTGGTGAGAGCAGTGGTAGCATAATAACTGGAAATATAAGCTGAATGGAACAACTCTCTGTTGGCTTTAAACTCCCTCAAAACAAGAGCAAGGATGTGCAGGTTCTTGAATTCATCAGCTCTGCCTGTCCTTGTTTTTGAATGGGTCCTGCATGAATATAGCACCTGCAGAATTAGGAGCACCCACAGGGGGGAGAAAGGGCTTTACATGATCTCAGTGTAAGAAGGAAGATTTTGTGTTTTGCAGTAGGGCGTTCTTCTCCTGGAGGATATTCTGCTCCAGGAATGTTATTTTTCCCTCTTGAGATAGCAGACATTTATTTTAACTATAGTGTTGCTGTGAGCCTGGTTTGATCTGAGAGGACAACAAGAACAGTGCAGACCTATAGAGGTCCCTGGAAGTTTTGGAAATGTTTGCTATACCGAAGACATCATTCTGGATGACAAGCTGCTATACGATGATCTGTGCCTCCTGAGTTGTAATTTCTCTTGGACTGTTTCTTCATCAAATCCAGCCCAGATATGGACATATGTAGCAAAATTTGCCTATTTGAACCAAATGTGCCATGATGAGAGGTTGTCTAATCTGGGCTTCCTCAATCTTTCCACAAAGGAGGACACAGAAGAGCAGTTTATTTGCATCTGTAACAAAGATTCTCCAGCTTCTTGCATGCCTCTAACTACCTGCTTTGTTCCTTAGGGTTGAAATTCCTTTTTTTGTTCGTTAAAAGAACCAACAACAACAGTGGAGAAATAGTCTCATGAAATTGAAAGATACGTAGATCTGGATCACACAGTCATAGCAAGTATGCCAGAGTATTTATCTCCAAACATATAAATAAGCTTATTTTGATTAAGTTCACTGCAGGTAACCCATGATCTACCTTGAATTAAAAACATAAAACACACTAACACTTCACAGACTGAATCAGTTACTTTATGTTTCTCTCAGAGCATTCACTTCTCAGTTATTAACAGATGGTAGAAATTCCCTAATTCTTTGTAAATATCTTGTTGGTTTGCCAGGTTTTGGTTTGGTTTTTTGGTTGGTTGGTTGGTTTTTTGTGGGTTCTTGGGATGGGGTTTTTTTGCAGTAGTGCTTTTAGAAGGTTAGGTTGAAAGGTTAAACTTTTATTGAGTTTCTCAGTGTACATAACAGTAGACTATCCACGATTTGTAGCCTACTCAAACCACCTGTGGTAACATTTAAAATTCTTTGGAATGCAGAAGATATAGAATAGAAGAAGAAATGCTGTGCTTCATGCATACCAGCATGTCAGTGCACACTGCTGGCCCATACTGAGCCTGCTGCTGACCAGCCCCCCCAGGTCCCTGTTCTGCAGGACTGCCCTGTTCTCCAGCCATTCCTCTCCCAATTTGTACTTGTCCCTGGAGTATCCTGTGTCTTCCTCTATTGGGTTTACATGGCAAAGTACTGGTAGCAGGGTGAGATGCTGCTGGGGTGGCCTCTGTGGCTGCCAACCACATTTCAAGGCTAATGTGGATAATTTTATCTCTGCTTTCCAAACAAGTAGATAAAGATATCCACAGTGTGCTTGGCTGAGTCGTGTAACTCTGAAGCTTTAAATAGTATCATCAGACTCGCAGAGGGAGCAGGACACGGTGTTTCTGCAATGACAGGCCAGCCAAGGACAATAGTGCTCTGTGCAGGTCTCAATTTTAGAATACAGAGGAGAATAAGTGTCAATGACAGGGAGGGGTGCCCATGAAATGCCTGCCTTGTTTCTGAAAGGGAACTCTATGGACATAGTCATGCTTTTATTTCCGTGCAACTGAGAAGTTGTAGCTTTAATAGTATGATTTGTCCAGGGTAGATTCTTGGAAGATATTTCTTGTGGATTATGAACAGGTTCTGTTTCTCAGCAATTCTTTACTTTGCACTTACCTTCCAGAATTAAAGTCTGAGAATTGGTGGTGTTGTAGTCAGGTTGGACTGATTTTCTCATGACCAGTTCACTTTCTTTGCACAGTAAGTGTGCACATCTCAAGGGATGATTCTTACAGCTACAAGCAGGGCAGATGTAATGTCCTTCCAGAGTATTACTAATGCCTCCAGCTCCAGCCATTCACAAGCCAGTGGGGAGCTGGGTGTATCGTATGTGGCTCTGTGCTTGCCTTTTCTTCTAGGATGCCCACCAAATGAATAGGCTTTTTGAAATCATTGTTGTCATTTAAAAAATGTCACATTTTCTCACAGGCCTAACTCAAGATTCAACAAGTTGAAGGAGGCTTTTTGCACCTTTCACATGTGAAATCCTAAGAGGAAGTTCAGCAAGGACTGTAATAAATAAAGCTGGAAAGTCCTAGGAGAGGTGAAGAAGGCCTGCAAAGCTGTTGGATGTTAAAGCTAAACCTGAAGGGATATCTAGCTTGATTGCATCCTTTTCCTTTGCAATCCTTGTTTGCAAGTATTTAATAAGCCTTTAGCAAAACATTGAGGGAGTTTTCTGTTCTTTCCCACTCTTGCTTGCTAAATGGTCCTACCAGCTTGCACTTCTTTAATAAGTCAATTTTATAACACTGTGCAGAGCTATTGAATTGTTTAACTCTGGTTAATTCCTATTAGGCCGTGGAAGAGCAAAATGAAACGGCAATAGTTTTGTATTTGTACTAGATTATTCATCTTATTTCTTTCCATGACTTATAAAAGCCAGAAGTACTATCAGATCATCTTGTTAGGCTTGATAGATGTCAGACTGTTACCTGCCATATGGTTACTTAAATGCTAATCTTGATCATCTGTGGCTGACCAAAGTTTATCTTGAAGAAAAATTATCCCTCTTCTATTATAGATATCAGAAATGGTGAAGTCATCACATTTCATGGAGGGATATTGTGGTGGGTGGTCATCTTCCAGCAGTGAGTATGCACCTTGTTTCCAGCCTTGTTTATTTTGGCCAGAGGCCAGACATTAGCACATTACATCTCTTCCTAGTAACTTAAAAGCCATTGCATAAGCATTAATAATTTATTAGGATTGATTTTATAAAATATACCTAGTTTACATCACAGTCTTCTTTTTCTCAAACCAGTAGATTCAACCTTCAAGTTCTGATTATAAAACCCCCTTTTATTTGCTGTATCTGCCTATATCTCCACTCTTGCACTCCCTTCAATTCTTCCTTGTCCCTTTATCAAATGCAGACTCCAGTACCCTTCCCACTACTGCTATACACTGAGATTAACACTGTGATGTTATTCTTATATTCTTACATATAGATGAGTTCCCAGTTTCTATATACAGAATCCAGTTTTCCTCATTTGTCTTAGAGACTTCTGACAAGTTGTTTGTCTTCTGTAAGCTGGTGAGTTAGTTTTTTCCACACTCCAGTCTTCCCTTTTGTATGGGGGAGTAAATTGTAACATACATTTGGCAGTCCTTTAATCATAACTCGTACTTCAGTGCGTTAGATTTTATCATGGTTAATCAGGCCAGTCTATCAAGCAGGTCAGGTCATTCTTTATGATTGCCCTGTTCTTAGTATTACTCCATCAACCTTTGTTCTGTGGCAAATCTGGCCAGTCAGGGTGTCTTGTTTATTTCCACAACATTCATGAGAATATTCAGCAGAGTTTGAGACTGGTAAACTTGTAAAAATTCCTCAAAAGAAAACTTTTCAGTGATATTTATCACTGAGGACTACTTCTGAAATCAGAAAAAATATTCTTTACCTTCCTAATACATACTTTCTTTTCAGTATTTGCATTAAAAAATCTTACTATCTGTGCGCAAGAGACTAAAAAAAAAAGTGACATTGCAGGATAGAACAAAATCTGTTTCTTCATATTGAAAAATACTATTTCCTACTGACTGGCTTCCAGAGACAATTCAGCGCTTACCAAAACTGCTCATCACCTTACTGGGAACCTTCGGCTAATGCTAACTCCAGAAAGATCTCTTTTCCATGCAGTTACCTTGCATCACTGTTTTGCTATCCCATGCAACTTTCTGGGAGGACATCCTGTAATTGAACTGACATCTTTTGCAGCCTTATTGCACTCTGGTCACTTAAAGACAGTTTCAGTAACCTGGCTTGCAAGATCAATGCATCCATAGAACAGCACAAGTTTTGGTCTCACAGTGGCATCAACTCTGCAACATACCTAAGATAAAGAAATTAAAGAAGAATTCCTGTGCATACTCCAAATATAAGTAAGACTTTTGCAAAGTTTAATAATGAAAGGAAAGCAAAAAAAGAAAGAATGAGAATAAGAACAAGAACAAGAACAGGAAAGGCACAGTTATATCTCTTTATTAGTATCAACTTCCAACAGCTTTCCTGTCCTTTTTCCCTGTTGTTTTATTTCCCAGCTACATGGTTCTTAATCTCTTTACCGAACCATATGACTAGGCATTCAGTTCATGTGCAAGTGAGGTAGGTCCCTTACCTCTGCCTTCATGCAAAGTGTTTCAGACACAAATTTTTACTCCAAATCTCCACTGGTGTTTTTATACACACACACACATACATATATATGGAATTTGATTGGGTGGAACCATCTGCTATTCAGACAGTAAATTGTACTAGTTAATGACTGTCCTAAGGCCAACTAATTACATGTCAGTAATCTTTTTTTGGAAAAACACTCCCTTGTGTGGTGGAGAGCAGTTTTCAGTGTATAATTTCTTTGTACACTGAAAGTTATATATAATATAAGCTAGCATCCATTAACAAATGCTGTACAAAATATATGAAACATAAATGTAACGAATGTATGCAACTTGAAACTAACTCTTCATTTAACGCAGGTATTTCTATCAACAACTTCAGGGATGATGGGGCATTTGGCGTGCATGACTACCATCTCATATTTTGAGGAATAGCAAGAGAACCAAGAGTGGTAATATATGATAATTGGTTTTTAATTAGTCAGATATTGTGTTCATTATGGCAATGGCAGCCAGGGTAAACAAACTACTGGCCCATTAGTACATGCCCCTTGGCTTTTTCAAAATTGGCACAATATTCATGTTCTTTCTGCCGTTCTGCAGTATACCAAGAATTAAGATAGCTGAAGCACAGATAGTCAAGAATCCTAGACTATGTTTTAGGAAATAATTGGTAAGAATGACCTCTGTTCTGTCTTATTACATGTTGTATGACTATGTGTTCATTTTCATTATTCATTGATGAAACATGTAAAATGTCTTCTTTTTGAACATAGAATACAAGTGTTTTATTATCATTCCTGCTTTAGCTGCAAAATTAGTAATTATTTTGCTTTTTATATGAAGTAATAAGTCAAAGCCTTTGATAGCATTTTGCTTCCTCTTCCTATACATTTCCTTTTTATTTGCACATATGAGCTTATCATTGTCTTGGACTTGTGGAAATACAGCAAATAATTCATTTTCCTTTCATGTCATATCTGTGCAATGTGATCTAACTGAGTACGTTTTCGTTGTTACATCATATAGGGTCAAAATATCAAACCCATGTAAGAGTTTATGCAAGAGCTGTTTAGACAGGTTTCTACATGCTTTAGTAACATGTGGCTCCCTTACATTTATTATAATGGATATTCAGCAATGTTTGCCACTAAGAATTTGTTCTTCTTTAATCTGTGTTTTCTTGACCTGACCTAAGAGTCATGCTTGACTTTGATGTCTCTGAGTTTTAGGACAGTATAATGTTGCAATGGTGATTTAATTTAGCATGTAATAGGATGTACTTACATAGTTGCTTATCTCGATCTTCTGGAGAATGTTTCTTTCCTTACGCATTTCTGAAACACTTCCTTAAGATGTTTTGCAATGGTTTCTTTAAAGTCTTTTCGTACAGACCTGTTGACATAGTTTAATCTTTGTGATCAGCCCTTTTGTGAGTAAGTGGCCACACTAGATTCCTGCACAAGTTTGTATTTTATTCAGCCAGAGCACATGGAATGATGGTGAGACTCTTTTGCTTACCAGTCCCAAATTCTCCCATACTTGGCTCCACAGACAACTGTGAAGCCTTTTGGAGTCCCCAAGAAATGTCACTGTTTTGTTAATACCCGTGTGGAGTCATGTATGTAGCATCACTGAGACCCCATCCCATGGGCAGCTGGCACGGGGCACAAGTGATAGCTGAGATGGCACAAAGGGCAGCTTTGACTCCCAACAGAGCCTGGGTTTGTTAAGGACTGCTTACTTGACCTACCAGTTGCCCTGGAAAGGCTATCACTCCATCTTCCCAGTGACAACATGCTGTATATGGGGCAAGATTGGCTGCCATGCGCACCAGTTCAGATTGCACAACGAATGAATGCGGCTTCAGCACATGAGGGAGATACTGGATGCAAGAGTTTCTGCAACAGCCAGGCCTTTCTCATACAGGGAAGAGGCACAAGGAGTTTCAGCACTGCAAGATGAGCTGGAGTGAGTACATCACCTAACCCTGTGCTTCCTTTTCCTCTTCAGCCTGCAAGTAGGATGGGAAATGCCCACAGTGGCTGGCAGCCTTTCCTCATCTGGGTATGCCTTACCTAAGGATGTCCTCTTCCCATAGCTTGTGTTCTCTCACCAGGGCTCTCATACTGAAGACACCTGCACCAGATGTGGGCTGTGGTCTCATAGTGCACTGTACTATTGTCTTTTGTAATATAGAAAATGACAGAAAAGTTAGGGATTTCATTATACCAAATCCTGAGGCATTGCCGTGTTGAGAAAAATTGTCTCCTGATGTCTGCTGAAACACGCTAGGTATATATCTCTTGACTGAAAAGACAATGCACTCAGAAAGGTGCTGTGACCACTTTTACACTGAGGAGGTAAAAGAGACCCTGCTTAACAATGGAGCAGCCTTTGAAGAACTGCCAGAATCAATGCTGAACCTGTCACCTGCATTGGCATCCCCTTCATCTTGCCTGGGACTCTCAAACAACAGTTCTCATGGGAAATGGCATTTTTCTCTCCATAGTCAGGAAATGCTCTCTGGCAACCGACAGATTTACGCATGAACTAGTTTTGTATAACATACTTTATCCCTTGGAGCTAACTGCAATGAACACTGGAAAATTAAAGCTGATGATAACATATGATGTCACATAGATTAGACAAGGATGGTAAACTCAAAGGAATACCTCTCCAGCACTTGCTGATTTTATTAAGATAGAAAGATAGCATTAACTTACTACAGCTGAAAAGGTTTAGAAGCCAGTTATTTCAGGATAAGTAGCTTTAGCGGTCCCAACATTTTCTAGTGTTCGATGGGATACTACAGTGATGCTGGTAAGAACTAGAATACTCAAGGCAGTCTGTGCCTTACAAAGAAAGACTAATTTGAGAAATTGATATATAAGCTCCATAAAAAGGAGATATTGCATCTAGAGATGAGACATAAAGAAGAGTCTGTAGGTTGCAGAGGAGCTGTTAAGGATGGGAAAGAGGCTGAAGAGAGCAGTCATGAAGAATGATTGAGAAAAGTTGAAAGAAAACACAAAATCTGTCTGATCTTTTATTTGTCCTTAGAAGTCACTTTAATCAATCTTTGAATAATTAAATCTGATGCAACCCATGTCTTTGAGTATTAATGTTAAATTCCTAACTCACCTGTAGTTGTAGTTTTAGAATGTGTTTGTTGCAGTCTTAGACACCATCAGACTGGTCAGGAAAAAAGAATCATTGCAGGAAAAAACCTTAAATGAAAATCATTTCAAGGCAGAACAACTTTGGGTGAACAGCATCTCACCACTAGCTCATCAGGTGACAGACAGACACCAAAATTGCCGTAAGTGTGGTATCTAGGGATGGCCCAGCAAAGTTTCTCTGTTCCTTGATCTGCACTAAATGTATTATTTGACCACTGGGGCTCTGCCCCACATGTTGGGAGTACATTTCCTCAGAGTTGTTGCAGTCCTCTCCTGTCAGTCTTTCCCTCTGACATTTCCCATTTGTCCCAAATTTGTCTCTGCTGCTGAACTTCCACAGATTGCAGCCTGGGGTTTTACAGAAAACCCAGCTTAATATTACTCCCTTAATGCACCTTGACATGAGCAACGACTGCACAGTATGTGCTTTATGGACAGCAGTCCCAAGTCAGGCTGTCTGCTTCACCACCACAGGGGCCTTTGGTGATCCTGAACATGAATATGGCTGGAAGTTTGTACTGATACCAGCCACATTGAATTTTGCATTCTCTGCCACCTTGGTAATCACAAAAGCTCTTCTTTGTTATTTGAATGAATACCAGAGAGGATTTTTCATTTATATGCTAATAGAGCTTTTGCCCAAGGGTGTTTTGCAGCTTCGCATTGCAACCGGGTGAATCACGTGCTAGCAACAAAACCAAGTTCCTCAATGTCAGGTTCCCTCAGCATCTTTGGATGATAACTTTGGAAACTTTGGAAACAAGTGACTAAAGAGGACACGCTGATTACCCAGGGTGGGATTCACCTCAGCTACCTTCAGACATTCAGAAGTTAGGTGTCAAGTGTGGTCTGGATACTTAGGCTTCTCCAGAAGAATCCAATACAGAGGTGTTTAGTCACTACTTGCAGTTGCTATGCTTTCTTTTTTGTCCACTCAATACAAAGAAAATACAACCAGTTTCTACTATAAGTCTAACTTTTAGATGACTTAGTGGTCAAGTGTATCCTAAGTGCACACCTTGTGAAAAGGATGTGCTTGCCTCAAAAGGAATAGTGCTTGATAGTAAAAAGCGATTTTGAACTTTGAACTAATTTAGGAAATTCAATACCAGTGTCAGCTTTGACTCAAAGGTACCTTTGGCTACCTCTGACGAGCTTAAAAAACAGGTATTTCATATAGGGAAGGCTTGAGTCAGGAAAGAAAAGTTAGTTGTTAGGCAACAAGCAACTCTTAGTCAGCTTCCTAAGAGATGCTGAAGGCTTCTTCCCCCACCTCATTTCCTTTTGTCTTAGAAGCAAAGGTGCAATATGACAATGTAAATGAAACAGGATCTCATGCAAAAACCTCACACCTATTAGCTTCTATATATTTCAGACACAAGAACTGGATCTGACAACCTTTGTGTGGTACAATTACAAAGAAAGTCTAACAAATGTTCTCATTGCTTGGTTGTGGTACTGAAATTCTTCTAGGCTGCTCAGCCAGGGATACAGTTAGGTTGTAGCAGAAGAAACAGAAAATGTGTTTTTGGTATACAGTTACTTTTGTCTAAACTATTTCTTGTCACCATTCTCACAGAAAAAAAGATTCTAAAACTTTTTTACAGAAATGCAAGTGCTCACATTAAGTAAAGCATCAGCGAAGGAATGGAAGAGACTTGTGACTCTCCTTAACATATTGCTATAGATTATCTAATTCTGGCTTCAAATAAGTAATTCCAGAAAGTTTCAATACAATGAAGATGTGAAAGGAAGTTAAAAGCAAAATTTTCACTTGCACTTCATGATAAAATGAATGTGCTTATTTGAAAAAGCAACAAAAAAAAAGATAATGTAGATATAAAATTAAACCTAAGAAATCAAACTTTTGGAAGGATGGAATACTGCATGTAAGATGATCAGATTGTCCTAACTTGTTCTTCCTGTAAGAACAACGTTTCATATGGATTCCTGTGTTCACCTAAGAAAAGTATGTAATGAGACTTCCAGAAGTCATTGGGTTTGTGTCTAGTTTCTGTCAGTCAAGGTCCCTGTGCAAAACTCATACCATAGTCAGAGCGGCTGTGATTTCACACGTATGCCCATCTCTAAGAGGAAGCAGGATGCTTTGTCATCCCATTAATCTCAAGTTCTTTCATAAGTACTAATTTTAATCATTCAAGAGGACTTTCAATACAAACATATGTGTGCCTAATAATGCTTGCATAATGTCTTAGAAAATTTAATCACTGAGTTTCCTAGAGGTGTGCTGAACACATACAGATCCTCATTAGATTAAAAAGAATCCAACAAGAAAATGTACAGGATCAGTCCATTAAAGTCCAATAATCTGCTAATAGTGTTCAGCCAGATGATGATTTGAATACAGTTGCTCAGAAATCTGGACCCTCTTTGCATCAAAAAATTATATTGTCATTTGTGGAAACATTTAATGATTTTTCAAGGTGAAATGTTTGAATTTCATTTAAATTTGTTAAGCTGCATACTGTATTAAATGTGAAGCCTGGAAATAAGTAAGATATTTCAAATGGAAAAATGATGCAATGTGGTTTACGGAGCAGAGAAATGTTTTTATCATACTTTCTTTAATTTCTTTTGAAATAGAACTTTACAAGAAAAACAAGTGTGTACACAGAAATCATGGTGCAATAGCACTTTTCAGGGAAAAATGCTCCTTCAGAAGAATTCTTATTCTCTTCATATGTAAATGTCTTCATTCTAACTATCATCTACATAGCTTTTTTTTAAATTTATTTTTTATTTTAGATGCAATCATGTGTGGAATTTAGGTATTTGCATGGAGAAAATATGTTAATGTGTTTATTAGGCTATTGTTATCCTCACTTTTAGAATATCACTGTAAGGCTCTCTATCATATCATCAATCAGGTTACAGCAGCTACTGCATTTCCTTGAGCCCCCAGGTGGGAACAGTTTGGTCCCTCAGCAGGCTCTGCTCAGCCACAAGACCTGCAGATGTGAACACTCACACCTTACAGCAGCTGCTCTTTGGACAAATAATGTGGGTGGGAAATTTCCCTGTTTCAGAAATCATGGAGGGGTGGAGCTCTGACTCAGTGTAATAAAACACCTGTTCAGCAACTTCAGACACTTCTTCAAGATTGTAAATTTGTTTCAGGAGGCACTGGCACCTGTGGAGCTTAGTGCTAAGGTGCCATTCACAGCAGCTGCTTTTAATCTAGCAGCGATCTCGATGGCATCAACCTCTGCCTTACCTCAGGTAAGTGGAAAACAGAACAGCCCTGGCAGGAGTCTTGGAGGTCTCGATTCAGATTTGCACCTGAACTACAACAGGTCAAGTCCCCTGTTATGTATAGGACATAAATTTCCAGGAAAACAAGATTGTCCTTTCTTGGATATTTGCAGTTACCAGGACCTGGAGTCAGAATCTTTCCATATAGCACAGAACCTGCTGCCAACATTTCTGGCACATTCATTTTATTCACCACAATGAGGAGGTGCAAATTGCCCATTCCAAATTGGAATTCTACACTGAGGAATTGAAATAAGTAAAAAATTATCTTTACTCTCTTTCAACCCTTGTTCTTCTTCCCTCAGCAGCATTCAAGCAGAAAATCAAGCCCCTTGGAAAATGAAGAAAGAAAATGGATGATGCACTATGTAGCCCCAAGCAATGACGCTAAGGTACCAACTTCAACAAACTAAAAATATGGGGGGCTAAACCAACACCTTTTTGAAAAGTGTAGGATCTTTTTTTCCTCCCAGATTTGGTTATTAAAGAGTCACATGCTTATGTAGAAATAGGAATATTTAATGAAAGAAAATTTTCTTTAGATACAACATCTGCATAATATTAATTTTTTATTCCTTTATCTACTTACGCAGAATGTGTTATTTACGTGGTTTTATTGCTTAGAGAAATCCCTTCGTGAAAATGTTCTCCATTTGCTGTTAAAATGGGACTGACTTTGGCCTTCTTCCAATGCTATTTAGTGACTTAATGGAGCTTTAGCCCAGAACGAGTGGAGAATGTTGGCAGAGTTGGAAAGTCAGAGCACAGTTGTTGGTGACCCTTTGGGGCTTGGTCATTAATGCCAGTTTTCAGAACCAATACTCACTTTGATCCCTGTGCACCTCTTCACAATGACAGAACAACTCTAGCAATCTTTGTAGGGCCTCTAACAGAGATATAGTTGCATCAAACATGCAGCAACTTTATCAGTGATGATTTTTGCAGCTGGCATTGTGTCAACCAGCCTCAAACTAAAACCTGGGGGCTGCAAACAAAAAGAAAACTTACGTTTGATGACATCTTAAATGATGTGTGATTCAAGTGTCTATAGCTCATATATGTTTAAATTTTTTTTATGTAACCAGACTACCAAATGAATAGAAAACTACAGACATTATTTTGCCTATATATGTCACAATCTTATCAAACTGATTGATCAAACTGATCTCTTGTTAACAGCATGCTGGCAGCTCCTACAGATGGATATTAATGTACAAAAGGGTGACAAACTACCAGTGGGGAGTGAAACTTGCTGTAAACGGCAAAGTAGCATAACCAAAACTGACACAGCATTTAGGTGTTCCTAATTTGCTCTGTGCGTGTGTGTATGCTAAAGCTCAGCAAGAGAATGCAGGAAAAGCAGCTACTGGGGAAAACAATGACCCAATCTCCTTAGCAGTTTTGTAATGATTTAGTGTATTCATACTGAAGTTGTATTTTGGTTTAGAATATCCACAGCTAAAAGCAACCAACTCTTCTTTACCACTAACATAGTTACATTTACATAAAGATTGTTAGAATCCAGCATATGTTTTAGAATATATATGAAGTAATAAAAAAAAAAACCCCTGTGGCCATAAACTCCTGCATATAGAGGCCTGTGGGACCCTTTCCACAGCTTCAATTCATTATTCATGCCATAATTTCTCCCTGCCAAATGAACTTCTGAAAGTTCTATTTGCTGTCCACAGGTATTTAACAACAAAGACATTCTCAGACACTCTTTATTTACCTCCTGGCTTTGAATATGCCTTTTCTCCTCAGTAATAAAACTCGGCAGAAAACTGGCATTAAAGGCACAGACTTGTCTAAACTGGACAATTTCTGCCTCTTACTGGTGTTGAGTTTCCTGGGTAGCTTTTGGTAATTGCCTCAATTTTTGCAAGTCATCGCTTGCCATCTTCAACAGGAGGATAATCATTAGTAGAGAGCTATTAGAAAGGATAACATGCTTGTGGCAGACCTTGAGTTCCAGAAGAAGTAAACAAGTATAAAACTTTCCTTAATGCAAATGCTCAAACATTTGCCTAATTACTTCTTTCAATTTGAGAGGACTCTGCATAGCTGTGTGATAAACTGAATAATTACTGGATTTGGTTTAGGAAAACATGCCTGGAGCTGTGCATTGAATTTAGCTGTTGCCTACCTATAGTGCAAAGCCAAATATGCTCCACTGCTAAATTATCAGGAAAATATAACAGTAATTCACAATTGTGTGAGGCTGGTTCAGCCTGTGTTCAGATAATGCTGAGATCTTACCTCCTCTGTTTAGAACACAGCTGTGTAAAATATCCTGTGCCTTACATATGACTTTGAGCAACAATTATTAATTTTTTTTAGTTTTGGGATACACTCATCCAGAAGCTAAGATACTCTATTCCATGTGGCCTGATAAAGAGAATGCATTTATTTGGCACTTAGCCCACTTGTTGTTTTGGATGTGCTACTTCCGTACCTCACAGCAAAAAGTGTTAGCATTTCATCAGTCAGCTCATTGAAGATGTTCTGACATTAAGATTCCTGGCTATAAGCTTGAGCTCATGGACAAAGCCTTATGGTTATATTAGGCACTGACTATCTTCTATTTAGCATGCCTTTCAATTACCCAGCATTTTATAAAAACATCAGTCTTGCCATTTTATTGGACAACGTCATAGCCTGGAAATTACTGCAAATGACCTTCACGTCTTTCATTCTTATAGAGATGGAAATTATTTGAGAGGTTAAGCTAAATTTTGTCATGATGGATTCTCTGTGGTCCAATGGTCTACACACTTCAGCTGATGTACTGTCTTTTCTCACTGATTTCATATACTTTGACCTTTTTATCAGTCTTTGACTTTTATCACAGTAGCAGCACCTCTGTATGTGCTTTCTCTTATTTCACTCGAGAGGTTCTCCCTGTTATTTTAATTGAAGTTTCTCAGAAAATAGATAACATCTCCTAACTATTTCATCATCTTCCACCAGCTCTACTCTATTTCACTTCAGATTATCTTTTCCAACTTTTGGTCATTAGGTTTCATGACAGCTTCTTTCTTTGGCCACCCGTTCTCATTGGTGATGTTTCATGTCATGACTTTACTAAGAATTACTGATTTGTTTTCTGCCATTATCTGAACTTCTCCTCAAGCTCTTTCTGATTATCAGTGACCACCTACCTACTGGTCAGTGAAGTGGACTCCTATTGCTTGACCCAATATATACTGTACCTTCAGTATTATTTGCCTGAATGTATTTTGCAAATATACAAGTGGCATTATAATAAGTTTGGCCATTTTATAACTGCCACAGACCTTTGCTATTAGAACTGCAAACTATCACTTCCCTGTTCTTAAATCTGCCTCATTTTAATGCTATAACATTTTGTTTTCATTAATGCTTTGCTCAGAAGTCTTTTAAAGATTCCTCATTATTTCATAGCCTAACTGAAGGTGACTTTTTTACATACATACTATTTATAGAAATACTATTTATACCTTCCCCTTTTATTGGAGATACCCAATTCAGAATCTGCTGATAGCATATTTGTATGCAGATTAAAGCTCTTCACACAGCAATCAGACCTCAGGATTTGACAGAGTTTGCATTTTCTTTCCCGTGCAAAGCTTCATCCTCAGACATTCACTGCAGTCATTTTATGTTACTCCTTCTAACAAGACCTGTGCCTACTATAATCATACATCAACTCCAGAACTTATTACTCAATACAATCTGAAATTTCTGAAATTCCTTCTTTTCTTCTGCTTCTGTTCCTAAACAGTGATAGAGGGAGCCATCCCCAGTGCTGATTTACCCTTTTCATTCAGTCTCTTTAGAACAACTATGATGCAACTCTCTTTCCTTTCTATAAAATTCTGCCATTTTGATAAATTTTCCCCAACTGTTCCCACAGTTGGGGAATCAATATAACCACCTATTCTGCAGCTATAGTAAGCATTGTCTATTTTCTCCTTCTTTTTGCTGATATCCCGCTTGCTTTCACTGCTGCTAAGGGACATGATGAGCATGTTCTCTGAAAATGTAAAATCTGTCAAGCACACGTGATTACCACAACTTTTACGGACCCAGTAGGCCAGACCT
This sequence comes from Orthonyx spaldingii, assembly GCA_013397795.1. Taxonomy (NCBI): domain Eukaryota; kingdom Metazoa; phylum Chordata; class Aves; order Passeriformes; family Orthonychidae; genus Orthonyx; species Orthonyx spaldingii. The sequence goes on from VZTJ01006669.1 coordinate 98,644, forward strand.
GGCACCTTCAACAAGGAATTGGAGATAGGTTTCTTTGACATTAGGGATTGTAGTCAAAACTATTCCATGTCTATCAATCACTTAACCATCTTTGGTAAGGAAAACCTATGTTCCCACAAAGCAAGCTGGGAGTGTTTGTCCAGAGCTGTGTGTTGTGTAGTCCTGAGACATTCCCTAAGGTGCCAACATTCATCTTTGGTCATCTCTCTCTCAGAAAAATGATTATTTTAAAAACAAGCAAGAAAACGTAAAAAGGCCTATCTTTTTTCCCCTTCTCTCCAATTATCCATGTATTGTATTAAAAGCAGAAATTTTATATAAGCCTTGATTCTACCTGCAGCACAACACAGGCTGTCAATAGCCAAATCTGAAGCATCTTTGATTTGTGAGATCACTGAATTTTGTCTTCATATTGGCTGCTGATGGTCAGGTGTATGATTTAATGTTGCTGGCTAAATTAATTTCTTTGGCTTATTTACCCTGTCTTAACTTTCATGTGCATCCTCTCTTTCCACACCTTTTCTTTGTGTACTTAGATAACTACAGGCCTTAGGGGTCAATGAAGTTGGTGGAGAAAGTGCATTTTGCTGCCTGTTGTATTTATGCTGTGATGCCCACTGGAAGAGACAACTTTATCAGAACCTTGGTTCTTTTCAGTGCTTGTTGGCATTACAATCCATACACATATTCAAAACTTTAAACTACATCTCCTTCATTATTTTTATTTCAGCAGGAAGAAATGACACCTTACTCCTTGCTTACTGTAAGAATCATAAAGTTGAAAAATGCTCATCAGGCAGATTTTTGTAAGTACCAGATTTTCTTATTGATGTTACACCATTCTCAGATTACTGTATCAGCCCCTGCTTGTGCTAGAAACTGCACAAATGCAAAACAGTAAAGTCATACTAGCTAAGAAATCACAGTTGAGGGCAATTTATGCCACAGAATATTTTTTTGCAGTTTCAGAGGGTTATTGGGTTTTTTCCCACATTTTTTATGTGACAAGTTGGCTGTTTCAGGGGTTTGAAAATATCTTAATACCAGTTTTAACACGCAGATGTTTATATAACATGTCCAGGACAAATGCATAGAATATAGAGCTTAAATACTTACATACCTGTCCCTCTAATTCTTTGGTTGTCCTGAGCATCATGCCATCAGCTGACTCTTGTCTCCCAGTGAAAGATGTCTAAGAGAAATTTTTGGGGGACTGTGATACATAGTATGTTACACTTACGTGCAAAGTGTTCTGAAAATATTGGTATTTGGCCAGCCCTTGCCTTGTGGTTTTTCAATCACAGAGGTTTTTCTCTGGAGAATTTTCTCCTGCCATTCCTACATGTGTCTCATGAACTTGACACATCACTAAGAACTACAGTTTTGCATATCCCTTTACCATACTGTTCTTCCTTCTCTTGTTTTGCATTTTCTTTCCTTTTTGGGAGATCATGATTAAGTTTGCTGAAGCCATAATATCCTACAGATAAAATTTCTCACCATCTCTTTGTATTTCACTCACTTCAGTGTTTCAAGAGCATGGATGTCACTTTGTCAATTTTCAAGTTAATTGGAGAGAAGTGTTCAGTTCATGTTGTCTGTAATATTGGGTTGCATGGAATAGAAAAAATATTATAGTATAACAAAGCTCAAATTAATTTCTATTCCTTTTGAGAGCTATGAAACACTGCATTTATGTGTAAGACCTCACCTTCATTCCTTTGAATTGTTGATTTAATTTCTCTTAGTATCACCTTTGTTCTAGAATGAAAATTGAAGAACAAGTTAAGACCCATGATTCAGCTGCTTATGCAAAGGGATTGTACAAAGTAAAATGATGCTGCATTCTCAGAAAATACTGTTACAATTGTGACCTTGTCCTCCATCCTGAGGACAGGGAGATTTCTGAGAAGTCCCAGTGAGATGTAGACATTTTGAAAATTCCCTTTATCACCAAAAGGTACACACCTGCAGTAGAGCTCAAGATGTGTGGGCTCAGTTTTCAGTTCTGTTCATGGACTTTTTGCACAAGAAGTTTAGGCGTATTTATACATCCAAACATTCTGTGCCTCTGTTGCCCTGTCTACAAAACACAGAATATCTTTGCCAACACATTTTGTCTCTCTCTTATCTATTTAGATGATGTGCTCATTTTCAATCTCCTACTATTGTAGAGGGATTTTAATTTAAGATGTGAGGTAAGGCCTAGAAACAGTGAGAAGTATTTTCAGATTCTTTTGTTAATTACCAGTAAATAAGACTTGGGGACCAGCTGGTGAAGAAAAAGATGTCTTTTCTTTCTGTCAGTAAGTCCCCAGGCTCTGTGAGCCTCTTTGAGCCTGTTTCTTAAGGATATCATAGAATGAAGCATTGTAGACCAGGATGCTGTTGAAAAAGGAAGATAAATATCAGATAGCTCTTTGTTGACTGAGCAGCAATCTACCTCTGCTTTCAAAGAAGCTGGAGTCTCACAGAAAAAATAGTGTGATACCATGTGATTTAAAAACTTCAGTACGATTCAAATAATATATATTGTAGCTTTCAAGTACTTGATTTTGCACTGCTATTCATGTTCTTTTAGCTTAGTGTTTTGATTTTAACATTTGAATGCATTTGAAGTATCAGAAAACTAAAATAACTAGACATGCTAGTGTGTGCTAATGAGAATAATAAAATGAAGTTTGCCCAGCCTTTTCTCAGCAATATGATCTTTCCAGAAAACTGATCATAAGCATCTGATACAGATGCTATCTGTCTGTGAGATATCTGTAGAAGACTGACAATTTTTGTAATAACATATTTCAGACTTCCCTAGATTTTTGTCTTCCTTTTATCAAATCCAGGAACAAGCCACTTTTTCAATCAAGTGCAGCCACTGTTATGACTTGCTTTTTCTGTCTGCATGCTGGCTTCCCATCTTTTTCAACATGTGCAGTGCTCCATTGCATGATTTTCTCTCAGTTTGTTGCAAGAGTTGTCACACTAGGTCCTTTGGTCACAGAGTTTCTACATTTTCCCTTGACTTACTTGCCAAATCCTGGCTTCAGGGAACACCACCTTGGTATATTTCCACTGACGTTCCTCACTGTTGCATGCATCCAACTTAATCTTGGCTCTTTTTTAAACATGCACCTCCAGATCCATGGTATGTGTGTTTCACGAGCCTGGGATGAAGTCCAAGCTTATCCTGAAATCTGATGTTACACCTTTGCCTGTAGACAACACATGCTGGTGGAACTTGGCAGACAAAGAAAAAATGAAACCGAAAAGAAAACAGTGTACTACTCCTCAAAGGATCAGTTGGCCCCTTTCATATCCCTGCTGTTGCCCCCCGCCCTTTTGCGGTCTCCTCTATACTTGAGTGATGTTCCTCTCCAACATCTGCTTCATAGTACAGATAATTGGTTTCTGTCTTGTCTTATCTTATCATGCAAATGGTCTTGACAGACCTGGGCTAATTGTTTTCCACTGTACTCCTGACTAACCTTTATGCCAATTAGTAATCATGGGTCAGACTTGAACATTTCTGGCACTCCCTGCTGTCACTGTGGGCAAAGAGAGGAGGGCACTCAGATAAGATCACTTACACTCATCCTGCTGCCCTGCAGGCACCGGGTGTCATCACCAGGCTCTAATGCTCTATGCAGTTTGGCTATGAAGGTGGTGAGGGTACTAGAAAGGAAGAAATTCCATTGAAGTTTGAATCTCTTACCACTGCAAAACAGGTTCCAGACTGTATCTCCCTCCTCAGCCTGAGACTGTACGCAGCCTTGGGTAAAAGAATGACTTTTGGTCATTGGTGTGTCCATTTCCTCCTTCTCTGCTGGAAGTCAGTGCTAGTGCTTTTACAAAAGCTCATGTTTCCTAACTCTATTAATGGTGCCACTTTTTCTGCAGAAATCCCCATGTGTGGGAGGAATATCTGGTCAGGATGAGATGGCAGGGAAAATAGTGTATTAGCTTCTTTTCTTGCAGCTGACACCCCTTCCTGTGACTGTTTCCCAAAATAATGGAAAAGGAGCTGGGTGATGGGAGAGGGTGACCATGGTGGCACAGACTCTCCAACACCTTCCAGCTGCCCTCCTTAAACAAGTGAGTTATTGGGTGGCCACACAGACCTGCACCAAGCTCCCAGCCTGGCCCACTTACACTGTCATTAGCACTTACCTGTTTTATGGCAGCCCCTAAATCCCAAGCTGAAGCTGACAACCTTACCCTGCCCCATGTACAGTGGATCAGTGAGGGGATCTGCCTCATCTGGCATGCCTGAAGCCCAGGCACCAACAGAGGGGATTTGCCCTGAGACACCATAAGTGGAAGCAAATCTCTTCCATATCCTTAGCACAGGTGACAGACCTGCAGTGATGTCATCTCTCCACCACTACTTCATGCCATGTGAAAAAGCAAAACTCTGCTGGATTCCACTGGATCTCACATAATCCTGAAGACCTGAGCAAAGAGGTGTCTGTGACAGTACTGCTCTCTGCAGCTGTGGCAGCCTACATGGGTACCAGCTGATTCCACATTCCTTTGCTGCTGGAGTGCATGTTCAAGCTCATTAACACAGATGAGGTGAAGAGTGGTGGTGTCAGGTCTGGCTTGATGTATTTGGTCTCACTGGTGCTGAGTGTTTGCAATGCTTTTCCTGGACTGCAGAGGTGAATTTGAGCTCTGTGTCCCAGTGAGGAATTACTTGGAGCGAGTTTCAGGCTGACAGGTGCTTTTTTTCCTGGGCGACAGTAACTTCTCTGAGAGGATTTGTCTTGCCAGATCAAAAGGCTGTCAGAGCTGAGGTACGAAAGTTAGTCTTGGGTTGAAATGTGACTAAACTTATCAGGTGTATTTTCTACTGTAGAAAACAGGCCCATGTGGAAACTTTCTCAGCTGTGAAAAGAAACCTGTTGGTCTTAGCTGGGTGGTCAGAACAATCATTCTTCTCCCTTGACTCTTACTTTTGTTTTCAGAACTTCCCTTGGTTTTTTACATTTGGATGAAGGGAGACCTTGCATATTTAGAAAAGAGGAGCTCAGAGGCTTTTTCCTCTAAGACCTTATGAAATTATTTTGTGGAAGCTTTTGTTTTATCCCTTTAGAAGAAATGAGTCAGTTCTGCGGCAGTACACTTGGAGCCTTTGCAAATCAGAGTTGTTCTCCAGAGACATTAGGGGTTATTTTTGCTACAGAAAATAAGGACAAGCAAATTAGGGAGAGAACAGCTAGTGCAGGTGGTACTAATGGCCCTGTCCCACAAAAGCAAGTGGTGTCAGTGGGAGCACAGTGGTACAGGAGGGAGATGTGGCCCAGGGTGTCAAACTTTGAGCTGGGACTGCAACAGGTACTGCACCAGCTGAATCTGCTCCAGGTAGAAAATTTGCCACTTGACTTAAATGGCTGGACTGGGTGAAGGGCTCATTCACATGGGGACACTGTTCATCCCTGGTCAAGGACATCACTGATTACGCATGATAGATCTATGAGCTTTTGTTATTTCCACAAGCAAGCCACAGGGAGTAATATTGTGCTTACAGATGAGTGTTGCACCTGGTTGCTGGTAGAGACTTGAGCTGAGTTCAAATCATCTCTCAGACAGCAGTAGGAGGTAAATTCTTAATACTATTTGTATCTTACTAAGCTGGTGAGGGAAAATGTTCCCAAAGATCATGTCCAACAATTGAGAAATGGGAGCGGTTCTCCTCCTCCTTTTAGGTGAACTGTAGTAAACCAGGATTCAAGGAGAACCTGTCTGTGCAGGTGGAGAATATTTCACTAGGAGAAAATTATTTCTTCATTTTGGTGTTACGAAATACAGTAACAGGACAGATGGGATTTTGTAGTTTACATTCATTGTTTTTATGAGACTAGTTTTTCTTATATACCTTGGTTTTCAGTGCTGTAATTTTCTCCTTACCTGTGATGGAGATGAATGATTTTAGCACGTGATGGTTCATTTCAGGTACACCTCACAGGACTGTACTCTTACAGAGTAGCCCACATGGCTGCAGTTCTGAACTACTTCTTTTGGTCTTGTATTTTTAACCTGTCTTCAGCTTGAAGACAGAGTTGAGAAGCAGTCTCACTATCATACAAATTAAATTAGAAGCTACAAATTGGAAAAGGACATCAGGGTCACTAAGTGCTGACTTTCAAAGAGACTGTGAGTTCAGATATCTCAGCATTCACATGAGATGACGTCATCAGGGAAGTTGCAACATGTGCATTGAAGTAAGGGCCTGGCATGGCATGAAACAGCTAACAAAGCCCAGCAACTGCATTACAACTAGAGCATGAAGAAAATGGATCTTTGTATTAGCTCTCAGGTAGCAATGAATAAAATGGAACATTTTCAGTAGCTCTCTCGTACACTTTTTTTCAGGGCTAAGAGGGAGCAATGTAAGTTGATTAGTCATTTCAAGGGCTCCCATATAATAAGGGTATCATAGTCATCATAGTATTCAGCAGACATCCAACTATCCTGTTAATTTTTATTTATCTCACTGTTTGCCTCACAGTTTAGCCTTGGTTCAAGTGAACTGCCACTTCTACAGAAACATGTAAGTGCAGTTAGAGTCACAGCATGGGAATACTGTCTGTACAATTAAAGGAAAACATAGAAAATCAGGGGAATCCTATGAAAAAAATAACCTTTCCACATTGGTAGGGACTGTAGATGAATTGTGGCAAAACCACATGTGGCATAATTCCCTTTCTTCACAGGAAGATCTACTTCATCCTAGTGGTATAACCTCAACCCATCTTCAAGGTCAAATTTGCATACAGGAGCTACTAACACTATTGTGTAATTTGTCTGTGACCAACTAGCCTTGTTACAGCGGAATCACACACAGTGGCTGAGGTGTGAAGGCACTTCTGGAGATTGTCTAGTGCAGACCTCTGCTGTAAACAGTATTGCCTACAGCAGGTTGCTCAGAGTTCTGTTGGGTTTTGAACAGCTCCAGGGTAGAGCCTTCACAATCTTTCTGGGCAATCTGTGACAGTGTGTGACAGTGTCATGGTAAAAATGAAGTTTTTACTTATGTTTCAGTGGGATTCTCTCCATTTTGGTTTGTGTCCATTGCCTTTTACCTTTCCCTGGGCACCACTGAGGAGGATCTGACTCAGACTTCTTTATTTTCCTCTCCCCTGATCAGGTATTTACACAAATTGATAAGACCTCCTTAGCCTTCTCTGTTTCAGGCTGAAGAGTCCCAAATCTCTCAGCTTCTCCATAGAGTAGGTGCTCCATTCCCACATTTTCTTCCTGGACTTCTTTGTTCAGCACATCCTTACCTCTCTTGCACTGGGGAACCCAGAGATGTGACCTTATCAATGCTAAGCAGAGAGGGAGAACTGCCTTTCCAACTGCTGGCAACACTGCTGATGCAGCTCAGGAGGCTGTTGGCCTCAATTGCCACAAGGACACCTCACTGTCTTGTGTTCAACCTTGTGTCCACCAACATGTCCAGCTGGTCAGCCCTCAGCCCATCCTAGTGCTGGGGTTTTACCTCCTCGTGGGAAGGACTTTGCATTTCCCTCAGTGAACTTCATGAGGCTCATGTTGGCCTTGTTTTCCCACCTATCCAGGTCCTTCTGAATGGCAGCACATCCTTCTGGTGTGTCAACCACTCCCACAAGTTTTGCTCCACCTGCAAACTTGCTGAAGCTGAACTCTGTCTCATCACTCACATTGTTAGTACAGACATTAAATAGCATTGACCCGACTATCAGCCTCTGGGGTACACCAGTAGTGACTGGCCTCCAGCTGTACTTTGTGCTGCTGATAACAATCACTTAATCCTGGTAGTTAAACCAGCTTTTATTCCACCTCACTTTCCATTTATTGGTTCTGTACTTCATCAGTTTGACAGGGAATTGTCAATAGCCGATTTTGCATAAATATTTATGAAATCAACACACATAGGAAAAAGTAATTTTAGAAAGTAACCTCAAGAAGACATTTTGTCAAAGCAAACACTCCAGAAAATCAGTAAATTCCAGATAAAACAGTCAAAAAAGACACTCATAAGTGCTGCAGCTGTCCATTCATGGTTGGCTCAGAGATTTAGCGGTGCCAGCTTTTTCAGCTCTATCACGAGTCTTATTTTATACAGTGTGTGATGAAAAAATGGAATTTAAAATAAGGGCCATTTCGGTTTTCTTTAAGAAAGGAAAAGAATGTGGCTTTGCAAGTACAGCAAAAATACAGAAATGTGTCCTTCCTGCACCCTGTGATAGCTAGAAACTAAAATGGAGAGAAATTATGTCTTAAATCAGTTCAGAAATGTTAACTTCTGAGTTACATCCCACCTCATTCACTTTGGCAGTTTTGGGGATATTGGATTCATGTTTTTAGAACACTTGACACTGGCAGTCGTACATGCATTAATGAGAGGAGGGATGGTCCAGATGCCTTGAAGCCACATTTAGTTCTTGGCTATTGTACACGCTCCGTAGATCAGAGGCAGTGATACCATTTATCAGGATGAGTACATCACAGCTCAGCAGGCTGTCAGCACAGTGAGGGAAGACCTTTCAATTATCAGACAGATAAGCAAGCACAGCCCTCCTACTCCTAGAAAATTAAATATTATACTGGTAATTGCCAAAGTCAATACATTATCCTGTCAATTCCATTGTTAAAATCTGAGACTCTGAAATGTTGTCAGTGAAAATAATTTCAAAGGCAGGCAGTATGCTACCCTCTAGAGAGAAGACTCCTGTCAGTGTCAAGAAATTCCTTCAAGATTCAGCATCCAGAGTTACATGGAGATCTCCCTAACTGACAGGCATCCTCCCCTGAGGTGTCCCAGTCACAGGGTCTTTGGATTTCTGGCAATGCCTTATTTTTAGGCAAAATATCCCAAAGCAAAGTATTCTGAAGACATGGGGATGGACTCTCTTTTAATCTTGAGGAGCTGACTCGAGACCTGTGTCATGCTTACAGATAGTAGGTGCTCCTCTGCCTGCTCATGAGGTGGTTCTCTCTGTTGACTGCCGTGGCACCAGACTCCTCCTCTTTTCTTGCCAAAGCCTGTGTTTACAGAACAGGATGGATCAGCCCTTCTAGCTGCCTCTGGAGAAGTTCCTGTCCAAGGTCTGAGAATCTCTTTGGTGTTCACTTGGTTCAGGATCTATGGGAGATGGTAACTTAGAGCAAGTGCAGCCTCACTCCGCTCCCTTCATCCACAAGATGCAAATCTTTTCTGGCACTTCACTTTTCCTGGAAAGAGATGTGAAGTAGGAATTAGATTCCAGGTCTTTCAGGCATCAGCAAACACCAGGAAAAGGCTCCAGCTCCTACTGACCTTCTGAAGCAGCAATTGTGCTGCTGGTAGGCCTCTCCCTTCCTACCCCACCTAGAGAGACCATGATCAAGGTCACTGGAATGATTAATTTTCTGTCATGAAGAGTTAATAACCAGGTATGTCAGACATTTACTATCTGAATCAGACTTAAACCTGATTATTTTGGTATTTCTCACAAAGTTAAATTGCTACACAGACAATTTATGCACAATCCCTCACAGGGTCTGAAGCTCATGCTGTGCTGCCTCTGTCACAGTTTCACCTGCCAAATTTTGTTGATATGGAGCAATACAAGACTCTTGAATATACACACTGTTCTATCTGCTAGCTAGGATTGTTTAGGGGTTTTTTAATGTACAAGATTATGCATAATTATTTGAATACACTGCTTATTAAAAATAGTGTTGTGATGAACAAATTGATTTTATCCAGCTGTGTGATTTCTGCCTTCCTGGTTTGGCCAATGTTTATCAGAAAGAACTGGCCATCTCTCACCCATGTTGAAGCTATAGAGCATTTCAGTGTCTCCACTGCTTCTATTGTGCTTCCTCTGCCAGATATTTTGTGCCTATGTTTCCACAGTAAGCCAATCTGACTGCTGTGTAAGCCTCTGGTTGCCAACAGCTTCAGATGAAATATTCCACACCAAAACCATCAATAACTGCAGAAATCCTGTGTGGAATGAAACTTTCTACTTCCGGATACAGAGAAAAGTCAAGGTAAACAAACCATCTCATCTCATCTCTACACAGCATCTTTGGATTTAGCCAAATATAGGAGGTCATGTCTTCTAGTGCATTTCTGAGTTTACTCAAAATTCCCCATGCAAGCTGAAGCAAAACAATTCTGGCTTTGCTGGAATCCACTTTACTCCTAACAGATAGTTATTATTTATATATGGGTGATGAGAGTGACCTCCTTGGGGAAGGCTGATGGGACCAATGACAGTGACAATACAGAGAAACTGAAATGAAAATACAAAATTGCACTCTAACAGGAAAACACACCTTTTTCTGAGAGCACATGAAATAATGGCGGGAGATGATTCCAGGAAGCTGCTAAATTCTAGTATGATTAAGCTCTTTACTCAGTTTGCTGCTGATAATTACACTACACTCAAATATCTGTGAACAGGTGGCTGAAAGCAGGATTATTGATATGCAGTGATCTCTGTTGCCCCTGCTGATAGGAAGCAATATAGGACTTTTAACAATCCATATTCCTTCCTAGAAGACTGCATTTTTTATGAGAGTTACTTAAAAGCATAACAGCTGACCCAAAAGAGATCTCAGTTCAGCTTTAATTGATGAGAATAAGAGCTGGTTCTTTATATTCACCTGCTTACTCTTCCTTCTGACACATTTTCATCAATACTTCTCTATTTCCTCTCTGCAAGCAGACACTAAACCTGGAAGAGCTTCAGAACATCATACTTCTTGTATGTCATACATGCTAGTGCATTGGATATTTTTCATTTCTTTTCCCAGAATGTTCTGGAAATTACTGTTTCTGATGATGACATCATTCATGATGATGACCGTGCAATTGTGCTTTTTGATGTAGCTAAAATCCCCCTTGGGGAAACAGTATTTACAACATTCCCACTAAACCCAGAGGTAAGAGGTCGGTCAGACATTTAGTACAGCTTGATGTCCATTCTCTCCCTTCTGTTTAAAGAGATATACTGTCTCTGCTGGTTTTTACCACCAGGACCAGCTTGGTGGTAAAAATGTAGCAAAAATTATTAAAATCCTGGAAATTGCACATCAGTGACAAAATAGATGGCCTTCTCAAATTCCTGTTGGTTTCCTGTGGTGCAGATCATGGCCAAATTCCCAAGCCCCAGAGTAGGTGCAATTTTAGGGAAGCTTTCTGCTTTTAAATAATCTGATAGAAAATTACAGTCTATCTAATCCTCACAAAGACTATAAAAACCAAAACAATGCAAGTGCAGGGAAATGGCCAGTTTCCACAATATTTTCCTAAACACTAAGACTTAGCATATCATGTTCAGCACATGGAAGCTGGCAGAGAAGAAAGTGTGAAATAGAAAAGTTTGTTAGTGAGATTTATAAACACCAAACACTCTTCATTCTGCAAGTACAATTGAGAACTTTTTCTTGGGAAAGAAAAAGCTGCCTCTATTATTTAATGCTGACAATAGCAAGCACAAACCAGAATATTTTTACGTATTAAATGTAAAGGACACTGTGCTTGCAAAAATTAAGGTCACTTTGAAAACCTCTGCACATGCTAATTGAGACAGCTTCTGTTTTTCATTTTCAGGAGAAGGAGGAGCTGGAAGTTGAGTTTGTATTGGAAAGCATGTGAGTAAAACCCCATTATTATTAGAATAGCAGCTTGGAGATATGCATTACTGCAGGGAAACCTTTTGTAGATCCAGTATCACCTTAATAGCCAGAGACAGGTTTTTCCAAACTTAATATGTGCATTAAAAAATCATTGTATGAAAGGAAAAAATGCCATGATGTGGAGAGGAGTTGAGAATTTTTAATTCTGTGACTTTCTCTTAAGATTTTTGTCTTACATAGTTCAGAGTTGGCTGGCAAATCCCACTGCAGTAAGTCTACAGATTTACTGGACAGTGTTCTCTGGGAAAGTCATGACTGAGGAGGATGTTGCTACCCAACTTGTGTCATGCCTGAGCTAGTAAGACTGTTGCAAGGACTTTCCAGGTGCCTTATGGCAATTTAATAATTTCTGCTGGGCCATTATGTGGCATCTAGTGTCAAGGGAGCATACTTACAGAAATAATAAGAAGGAGCAAAGAAAATAATAGTAATAAAAAATTTAGAGAGAATAATGTATCCTGTTCAGGACAGTATCCAGAACATAATGTTAATAAAATACATATTATTTGTTCTTGTTTTCCAGCTGGGGTCCTCCTGAAACCATCATCACAAATGGGGCAATAGTGGTAAAATAATGTTTTGTTCTTTTGTGTTCTTTCCCACATCATTCCTTACCATAGCTCACTATAAAGTCAGTGAGGGAAACATTGCAAGTCTTTATTCTTTAGTGATACTTTCTCTTAGAAGCTTTATCCTTAAGGAGACCAGCATGATCTTAGAGGAGCCTTCTGACTATTAAAATTTTCCCTTGTTTTGTTTGCATCCATTGAAAATGACCATGTGTTTAGCATAGCACCATCTTCCCACGTGACAATAAATTCTCACACTCACTGTGTCTGACAAAAGTGTCCAACACAACTGGCCCCCACATTCAAGCAATGCCCTTTCCTACAATGATCCTTCCAACATCTGCCAGCACTGCTGGTGAGATGGATGGATAAGTTATCTAATTCTCTGTCCTCATCACACCTACTGTAGTGTCGTGAAGAAGCCTGTTTGGAAGTTCATTTGGACAGCAGGATGCAAAGGAAGCGTTTTTCGGGTAAGATTATTAATTCTTAAAATGAATATTAGTGATTTTACTGTCTTGCACAAGGTCTGGACATTGCATCATCAAAATACTAAGGCTTTAATTGATCACATTTAAGGTGATTTGTAAAAAAATTGCAGTAGAGAATGCCACCAATCCCACAGCAGGTATAGGTTCAGGGTTCTGACTTCATGGAGAGTCTTGTGCCAGACTAGAAACAACTAGAATCAGATGCTTATACAGAAGGTATCTAAAACCCAAGATGAGATTCTGCAAACCTCTACTGCAATACTGCTAAACCCTGAAGAAGCTTAATTCCTCAGGTGTTATAATCCATGGCATTAACTTTGCTCAGGATCTCTATCAGTTCAACTTCTGCAAATGCACAGAAACACCTCATTTTTTGCAGGGGTTAGCCACTCAGCAGCTGGCTCCTGCCTGACCCTGGTCAAGATCAGAATCTAGAAGTTCCTCTGCCCACGTCCCCTGAGGGGCTGGATCTGGTAGGCAATCTCAGAGCATACGTAACACACACTGGCAGGATTAGCTAAGCTCTTCATATAAATAGGGTCATCTGCTGCAGAGTCAGGTCTTATTTTAGGGGACTGAGAACTCCTTCAGCTCATTATTTGGCCTGGGATGAGGATGATTTACAATGCAAAGTACCTGGTTGCATTCACTGTGCCATGATGCAACTGCAACAGAAAAGCAGCAGTCTAAAATTCAGTGCCATTCATGTCACATTCCCATCTGACTTCTTGCTCAGCACATTGTAATGATACAGTCACCTGGAATGTTTGGGGTTTGGATCACTTTTAGAAGATAACTTTCCAAATACAAAGGAAGAGGAGAAGGAATTTGTTCAAAGCTACCTTTTGCTTCTTTTTTTTTCCTTTCTCTTTTTTTTTACAATTTTAAGTAACTTTGTGTGTGCATTTTATCTCATTGTTTTAGAGAACGAGCTAACATTTACAGTGAGAGGATCCTTTGAAGAAACCCAGACAGTTTCAGTGGGCTGTGACTCCTGCTCCCCTCTCCCAGATCCCACTTTCTTCCACTATGCCAGATACAAGCAACCCTCCCTGGATGTTGCACTCACAAAGAAGAGGAAGCTTCCTACCTTTGTACGTTACCCCAGAACATGGTAGACAATACAGACAGTCCTATGACCCGACATTTATGTGTGAGTAGGCAGCAAGAGGAAAACATTTCTGTTTTAACCAAAAAAGCACTCCATGCTCCTTTTCAGTGTGCTTGCATGTCATGTGGAGCAAGGAGGAGAAGTGTCCCCCTGACAATCCCTCTGAAGTCACTCCCCTCTGAGAGGGAAGTAGTTGGTGAGGTGAGTATATGCTAGCCATGGGGAATCCTTTGCAAGCTTTTTAAAATTCTTTCTGATTTGCAAGAAGCAGAAACCAAGGGCCAGTTCTCTTTTTACAGTGACAGTTGTTTTCTAACGTCCCTCTAATCTAGGGCAATGCATAGTGAAGTGAATTATTTGGAGAAAAATAAAATGGGAAATCCAAGGGAAAAGCGGTAAAAAGAAAAATGTCTAAGCTGCTGCTCAGGCTCATTCTATTGTCCCTGTAGTTAACCAGGATGGACGTGACTGGGTGCCACTGGGGTAGAGTGGTGAGGCTGCAGCCTGGCACACTGCCTCGGGAGGCAAACCTGAGCCACACGTGTGGGGTGCTCAGCCTCTCTAGCTTCCCCTTGTATCTGACATTGTTATGTGAGAGCCTCTGGTTTCAACACCCAGCTTCAGTGGTGGATCCTTCCAGGGAGGTGAGCTGTAGCACAGCAGCTCTTCTGGTATTTGTGTAGCTGACTAGAACCAGGAAACCTACACTTGAGTTTTACAAGAGAGAGAAGATGTGAACTACAGATAATAAAACCAAAGTCTTAATCTATTAAATCACTGCACATCTCTGGTTACGATTGAAATATTGAGAGGAGATTTCAGTTTTTTGAGATTCAGAGTTTTGTAGCTGTAATGATGACCCAAAAGATCTATGTCTCAGTCTGAGTGGGGGAAAAGGTCTGTTCTAAACAAAATATCAATATTCATCATTTTACCTTTTCAATTTTCAGTACAGAAAATTTGATTTGCTCCTTAAGGTGAAAAAATGGTAAGACATCTTTAGTTTTCCCCTTAGTTCTTTGTATTTAGGTAGTTCTCAATCAAGTTCCAATCTCTTTGTTACTGCCTTTGTCCTGTATGCTGGTCCATCCTCATTTCAGAATATAAGATAAAATGCATTCAGTACATAATATGAAGATTTTCAGTAACCAAGTTTTTATAATGGGACGGGAAGTTAAGAAAAGTTTTATAAAAAACACAACAATTTTCTATTCCTGTTGTGCTGCAATCAATATTACATGGTAAGGGCCACTGTAGACACTCTGATACCTCTACAATTTACTGCCAAATGTAGATTTTCAATAAAAGAAACATTTGAAAACTAATTGAAAAAAAAATTTTCTGTTTCCCAAAAGGTCTCTCTAACCGTTTTCTTTTACTAAAAGATTAAAAGTAGAGTGGTTGGCTACTCTAAGATGTGAAAAAAAATTGAAATAATAAATGTACCTGCATTTTTATTTTTTTTTTTTAATATCTACTCAAAGAGATAAGTGCAAATAAACTCAATGAAGTGATTGCCCATTTCTAAACTAAGGAAACACACTGTGTGTTTTGGAATATCATTCAGGCTATAGTAAAATTTATAAGATTAATATGTTACATTATGTACCATATTGTAACAGAAGAGAACTTCCAGAAAAACAGGTGCATCTTCTCTCATGCTGTTTATTTTCCGTAAATATGCTATGCAATATACATACAGTTTACAACTGTCATTTAAAAACTTCTTCCTTAGAACGCCTATGCAAGATTTTCATAGCAGCTTTCAAACCACAAATGTAGTGCTTATAAACATCAAAAGAACATCTGATCATGTAAATCTGCAACTTCAGTAAAACATTTCACAGGTTTCAGTGAAAGTTTGCACAACTTTTAAAAGCCACCTTTAAAACACTGCCCTCTGCAGGCTTCTGGATTTATGTCTGAAAAGGAATGACTGGTATTTGTAACTATATTTAATTCTATATACCTTTGGCAGGCAGAAAAAAAATCCTTTCTGTTCAAAGGCAGACCGACTGTTCTTCTCTGAGAACCTTTAATACCTTCCTATTTTGCTTTATATAGACCTGCTAGTGAAGGCATGTCTGTTTATGAAATAAAGCAATTAAAATGCTGGCTTAGACTACAAATGTGATGTATGATACCTGATCCTTGTTCCAGCCAGGAAGACCTAGACGTACGCCTGGGGTTTGATCTGTGTGTCCAGGAACAGGATTTCATTCGCAAGAGGAAGAAGGTGGTTGCAGCCGCTTTGAAGGACATTCTCCATCTGGAAGAGGACTTGCAGGATGATGAGGTATCTGAGACATAATTATTCTCTGCTTTCTGCACAGATGAAAGTCTAAACATAGCATTGGTGGTCACATTTTCCTGGAAACTTTGTCATTTCATGTGCAAGGTATGGCTGAGCTCTTTTCTCTTTGGATGACTTCTTTTGTCTATTCTAGGGAAGAAAAGAGTACTCATTGGAAACATTAATAAAAAGCCTGGAGTCCTGAAGCTATAGAATCTAGCCTTGTGTTCAGTAGCAGTCTCTGCCCCATAATGTAGAGAAGGGCTAAGTGTTGTCAGAACCAAAGTCAAAGTTTCTTTTAGGCCAGATCTAAAGAGAGGATTCAGGATTCCCTCATGGTTAAAACTGCCCTTCATTTTGTTTTTCCTTTGTGCCAGCATTTAGGTTCCCATCATGTGAGCACAGCATGCTGCCAGTCTGCCTTCATCTGCTGTAGCATGTTCTTGCTCAGCAAATAGGATTGATAACACAGAGGTTTAACGGCAGGGGAAAATCAGGTGTTTTTTGGGTTTTTTTTATTATGCACCCATGACTGCAGTGTGAAGCCTAAACTCAAATGCAAACAGGATAATTTTTTTTTGTTTTATCCTAAACTGAGTCCAGGTTTTTTTGCACAGCTGGACCTTTCAGACACAAGACCTTGCCTTTAAATGCCAGCACTAAGCCATGGGTCGTTTCCTTCTCCGCAGGTGTAGAGCCACCCATACTTCCCTGCAGAACAATGTCTCTAGGTTCTCCAGATGATTTGTACACGACATTCATTCACTCCAATGCACAGTAGCTGTCTTTACTGTTAAAAGAGCCAATTCATATTTATGAATTAATTCTTTTTCTAAGACTATCAGTCCCTGGATTTCTGTATGATCACAGAAAGAAGTAATTGCAGTTCACTTGCATACCTAGTACTGTACATACATACGTAGTAGGTGGAGTGAGCATAGTTTCTCTTTCCCTCCAGCAGCTGTAAAAGGGGATGGTGTCACCAGCCTCTGGTTCCAGGGGTTCTGAACTGGCCTATGCTCTTAAATCCATCAGTCATTACATTACTAGTATGGCCTGTGGAATAACTATACAATAGTTTCAGCAAACTTCAGGAAAAGAGAGGTTATTGCTGCTTGCATGGAAAGTGTGAGACAGCACTGATGTTTTCTGGTCTATTGTATCTGATAATAATCTGATTCAGATGAAAGAAGGTATCATTTCCTCTATTTTTTTGCTGCTCTGTGTTAATGGTTTTGAAATACAGCACTGGAAATGTGATAATGGATTTCATGTTCTAATGTAGAGCTGCATGACAGAGGTAAATATTAAGTATTTCTTACTCCTTGCATGCCCTATTATTAATTCAGGTTTTTCTTCACATTGGTGGTAGCTTTCAGTTCTGTAACTTTCTCCTTCTAATCAGAGATGTCTCTGTCCCTTCCCAGACCATGTCACTAAATCCATGTGTTTTGGGATTGAACAGGTACCTGTGGTGGCAATCATGACAACGGGTGGTGGAACCAGAGCTCTGACAGCCATGTACGCTCACCTTCTGAGTGTGCAGGAAATGAATGTCTTGGACTGTGTCTCATATATCACTGGTTTATCTGGAACAACATGGTAAGACCAAGATAAGTACACAGGAATTTTCCATCTATGATATCAAGAAGTGATCTTGAGTTGTATGATCTTAACTATCAATAAAAGGCTTTCTGCTGTGGCTTTTGCTGTTGTTGTTTCTTTCAGTGGGTATTTTCTCACATTTACAATTAATTAAATATGTGGATGGTACCAAACACATGGTGTTTTTTCATGTAAATGAAGACATAATACACAAACCTCCATAACTTCTAAAAGCTCTGCTTCAGAACTCACACTTTTCCTTGGGCTTTTCTTGTTTGTTTTTTTTTAGGACCATGTCAAACTTGTATGAAGATCCTGACTGGTCCCAAAAGGATCTCAAGGAGACACTCAATGATGCCAGAAAGCATGTACTTAAAAATAAGTTTGTTACGTGTTTTGCCCCTGATCGTCTGAAATACTATTCGAAAGAGCTGTGCCAGAGGAAACAGGAAGGTCATCAGCTGTGTTTCACGGATCTATGGGGACTCATCATTGAAACCATGTTACATGAAAAGGTACAATAACAGCACTTTTCATATTTGAATATTCAGTGAACACAACAGTGAGGAAAAGCAGTAAATTAAAAAGTAGTTGAGATTGCAAGGGACTTTTGGAGTTCATCTTGTCCAAGCAGGGTGAGGAAAGGCTAGGTACCCTGAACTGTGGGCTTTGAATATCTCCATAGTTGAAGACTCCACAAATCCTCCAGGTAACACATGCCAATGTTTAACCACCCTTATACAGAAGAGGGTTTTTCTTGTTTTTCGTTTGTTTTTCATATAGATGCCCAAGGCATGTGCCTTGGCAGTACCACTGTTGTTGGTTGTATTAAACTGATCTTAACATCACACTTGGTACAGAAAGGATGGGAATGAAAAGAAATAACAGGAAACTTATAGTATGAACAACTTTAAATTAATTCCTCACAGAAT
Source organism: Orthonyx spaldingii (assembly GCA_013397795.1). NCBI lineage: Eukaryota > Metazoa > Chordata > Aves > Passeriformes > Orthonychidae > Orthonyx > Orthonyx spaldingii. The sequence goes on from VZTJ01006669.1 coordinate 117,318, forward strand.
CTACAAGGGACTTACAAGAAGGTTGGAGAAGGACTGTTCACAAGGGCATGTAGGGATAAGACAATGAGGAAATGGCCTTAAGCTGAAGGAGGGTAGGTTTAGGTTAGGGACTGGGAAGAATTCTTCACTATAAGGGTAGTGAGGCACTGGAACAGGTTCCCAGAGAGGTTGTGGACTCCCCTTTCCTGGAAGTGTTTAAGACCAGGCTGGATGGGGAGCAACCTGGTCTTGTGGAATGTGTCCCTGCCTATGGCAGTGGGATTGGAACAAAATTATTTTTAAGGGCCCTTTCAACTGAAACCATTCTGTGATTCCGTGAATTCACATGTAAATATTGGAATGAAAATCCTGCTTCTTTAAAAGAGCTGCACAATGTGGCAAGGTAAAGGAAAATCACAAGCCCAAAGACATTATCTCTGAGCTGTTAATAGAACATCATCCTGTAAACATTTCCACCAAGAGCTGTGTTCAGGCTCTATTTTAATCTTTATGAATATTTCTTTCCCACTAGGCCTTTTATACTTTAGAGCAAGAAAACAATTCCCCTTGTAATGTGATTAACCCTACACACATCCACATTTCTACTGCCTGGTCACAGACAGTGGTAGAGGCTCCCCGGGATTGTGTTCAGCAGGCAGCTGTGAGTGTCCCCAAAGCCCTGTCCCCTCACCATCAACAGCCCAAGGGAAGCCTGGTGGCACTGGTGGCACAGCCATCCTTCCAAGGGCTGCTCTGAGGGGGGTGAGGGGGAGCACCTGCAGCTCTGCTTGTAGGAGCACGCTCACAAACCTTGGTTCTGTTCCCAAACCATCCTGCCCTTTCCACCCTGCCTGAGCTCTGCAGCAGAAGAGCCAAGGCTCGCTGGACATTAACTCTGCATAGGCCTTGTCTCTGTCACAGGTCTGAGGAAAAGATGCTTTTCTGGGCAGTCAGGGAAGGGTTTGCTCTTTCATAATGAAATCTTTCCTGTCAAGAGTGCTTTTCAAACATTTTCAGACATTTTTTTCTGAAATAAAAAATGTGGGTAACAGCATTTTCTCCTTATCATATTCTTTCAACATACAAATTTAGGATTATTTGTGTGCTGAAGTGTTGGGGCAGGCGAGGGGCAGGGATAGGGATGACAGCACCTTTCTGAACTAATCAAGTGAGCAGCATCCTAGATGGAGTCATGTATGCACTGCATTGTCAGAATCCAGGTTTAGATGAAGTGGGAGGCTCTTTGTGTCATCCAGTTGTCCTCAGCTACTGTCATTCTTCAAAACAGGAGGACTGCCATAAGCTCACAGATCAGCAGCAGGCACTAAATCAGGGTCAAAACCCCCTGCCCATCTACCTCTCTCTCAATGTGAAGGATAAAATCAGCGACCAGGATTTTAGAGGTAACAATACTCCAGAACTGCATTTAACATTTAATCCCAATTGGGGTCAATTTAGGATTAGATAAGGAAATCAATTCAATGCACAAGTACTCTGAAAGACCAATCCACCTCAGAGGAGAATTTAAGAGTTAGTATTTTGAAGACCTTAGTATAATTCAACTGTATTCAGGATCAAAAGTAGGACAATGAAAGACAATTTGCATTTCTGTAGAAAGTGTCAGAAAGTTTATAGACACATATAGATGTAAGAGGACAATTTGTTCTGCATGTTCACTGCTGTGAAATGTACGGTGAATAAATGCCTGCTTGAAAAATGTGTTAGTTAGAAACCAGTCTGCCTTAACCTGGCTAGTATCATGTTTTATTCAAATAATTATGCCTCTGCTGCTGTAATCAGTCTGTCTTATATCTTTTCTTTTAGAATGGGTGGAATTCACCCCTTATGAGGTAGGATTCCCAAAATATGGCGCCTTCATTCGTGCAGAAGATTTTGGCAGTGAGTTCTTCATGGGTCGCCTGATGAAGAAAATCCCAGAATCCAGAATCTGCTTTTTGGAAGGTGATTTGTTGTTTTGGGAAATTGTAATATAATATAATCTGCTCCTGCACAAGCCCCTCTTCTGAAATTAAACAGTTAGTGTGTTTTTTATCTGCCACGAGCAGTATATGGTAAAATACTAGAACTGATAACAGGTCACTGTCTTCAGGATTTTTTATTTTCTCTCTGATCTTATTCATCTTAATAGATTTAGTTGATTTCATATGTAGTTATGCTTACTGACATGAGACCTTTGCAGTATTTATATATCTTTGTCAGCAACAAAAGCTGTGTATCATTGCTGCTAAGTTAAATCATCAGTTTCTTCTGCAGCCTGAGCCTCTAAAATACACCTTTTTGTCTACAAAGTTGTTGCCACATCTAGCCCTGATTAATTCTTAAGATAACATTTCCATTTCAGAGTGCAAGTGAATTGTAATATTTATCTTTTTTTCCCTCTTGCATAAAAAAGTGAAAGCAGTAAGGAAATCTTTCTTCCCTTTGCGAAAGCAATCTCTTGCCTCATTGTTCTTTCTACTTCCACCAACTGCATAAAGGAAAAAGGAAGTTTCAGGGGTTTTTTTTGATAAGTTGAAACTTTTTGCTTGTGTGGAGATTTCACTATAGCTAATGGTGAGGCATAAGGAAGCAACTCAGAAACTCTCTGTCCCTGGCTGCAATTTCAGATAAAGACCCAGGTCTCCCCTGCTGTGGTCAGAAATGCTATCAGGTCACCAGCCCCTTTCTACACCTCCTACTTTGGCACTATCTTCCTAACTTCTCTGGAGTGATGCAAGGACATTTCTGCCCCTGTTCCCTGACAGTGACCCAGAGTCCCCCCGCTCATTCAGGCAGTGTCCAGTGACACAGTTACTCGAAAGGTTTACAGCAAATTCCTTTGCACCCCAGCCCCCGAACAGAGCAGGCTGGCATTGCTGGCTCAGGTGATCCCCAGGATGCTCAGGTGCAGCCTCTTCCTCCCAAGAGCATCAGGTTTGGTTCTGCAGTTTGGAGGGTTCAGGACAGCACTGTGGCATAGCCAGCACATCCAACCATACCACATAATGATGTTTTATCAGACTGAAAGACAGCAGATAGTTGTCAGCCTGGACTGCTTAGCAGAGGAACTTGAAAATGTAACCCAGATAGGATCTAAATCCTGAAAAATCAGAAGAAAAATTATGACTCATAGATACTTTCTTTTATATGCTGGCCAGAGAATCACAGAATATTCTGAGTTGGAAGGGATACACAAGGATCATAGAGTTCAACACTTAAGTGAATGGCCTGTATTTACACTTGCTATTCTCAAAACTTTTAAGTCAGTTTCATCATTCTAAGCGATATTATTGTGTGAATCTTGAATGTTTTATGGTTGACAGTCCTGCATGGTAACTACATATCTGTAGCAGGATTATGCTAGAAATTTATGAAACCTTTAGAATTGCAAATGCTGGGAACTTGGGGAATAGCAAATGTTGGGGACAGATGGAAAATATTAAGATGAACTTGACAGAATGTTCTTTCTCATGTAACAAAAATTAATGTGCTAGCAGATACACACTTTAAGATAGTGTAATGAATAATGCTTACTAGGGAATGCAGAAGGTACTGAAGGTCATTGTGAATGAAAGTGCTTTAAGGTCTTTACCAATTTATTTTCTGTCCAATATATCCTATGCCTCAGGGATCTGGAGCAGTGTATTTTCCTTGAATCTCATGGATGCTTGGTATATATCTGTTAATTCAGAAGACTTCTGGCACAAATGGACCCAAGACAAAATTACTGACATAGGTGGGTTATCCTCACATGATTTTTTTTTTCTCTTTCTTCCCCCCTCTGTGCTGCTATTCTCTTACTGAGTTTTTCAAAGCCCTTTTAGAACTTTCTCTTCAGGGATTTCCATTATTCACCTGTAAACCAGGAGGAAATTCATGTCATATGTTACCTATGGCAATTATTTCAGTTGTATGTGAAAAGAGCCCACAGCATCCATCACAGAAAAATAAAAGAGACAATGGCCCTCTTATGAGATGTTTTCTGAGCATGAGGGGAAAACTAGAGAAAAATATCCCTGTAGATGGAAGATGCTCATGTAGCATTCCCCAATCTTCAAGTTCCTGTCTCAGAAGTTGAAGCATCAGAGGAACAAGAGCAAACAACATCCTTGCATCTTTGAAGTCTACAAAGCATTGACACAAACTTCAGTGCTGTTGGAAGTCATTCCAAACTAATCACAGGGATGAGATCTGCAAAACATGATACAAAATTAAGAAAGATCTGCAGGGTCAGATTTGAAGGACAAATACACAGGACAAACACATTGCAAAGAGAAAATATGACAAGGAAGAGAAGTATTTTAAAAAGGCTTATTTATTTTATCTTCTAGCACTTGTAAGGGAGTAATTTCTGGTTGTTAAAACAAGAAGCTTGTATTTGCTAGTGAGGAATATTAATTATGTTTGTGTGGTGAGAGATTGTGATTGTCTGGCTTTTTATGTGAGTGTCTGAAAGAGAAAGTGTGGCATGGAGTAGCAAAGGAAGACAGAGTTAAGTGGAAGATATTTAATGTATAAAATCATAGAAAAGCAAAGAAATTTCTAGTAGGTGAGATGAACTCTTTTGTAGTACAAACAAAGCCTTTATCACTGTGAAGTGAGAAGAAGAAAGAGATTTTTCAAAGCTTAGTTAAAAAACTGTGAGATTTGTGAAAATCCTGGAAGTAAAAAGAGAAAGAAGTCCAAGTTTTCCGAACATATTAAACCAAAGGATGACTGTACAGCTTGACTTCAACAATGAAACCACATACATAAACTTTTAGTCTTTCTTCTGCAGATGATGGAACCCTATTCCCTACACGACCAAATGAGCTGGATACTCGAGTGCTTTGTCCTACTGACAGCTTTTCAGAAATTTTCCGAGATATTGCAATGTTACGTCCAGCAGCCTCAGAAATCCATAACTTCCTGAAGGGCCTCCAGATAAACAACAACTACCTAGAGAGCGAGTTTTCCAAGTGGAAAGGTATGGTAACAGCACCCTGATTTGAGTTATAGTTTAAACCACCCTTGTGAAGACAGAAACAATCCTTAAAAAGTTATCAAGATAACTGCTTTTTTGTTTCGTTCCCATGCTCTGATAGTATTTGAAGCTGTTTGCCACTAGAAGCTAAAATTAGGTAACAGGTTCTCATAGTGAGCAAGGCACCCAACATCTTTAGTGTTTTGAGAGCGAGGTGCCATTTTAATTTGTTCAATATTAACAGGAAAAAAAAGAAAACAAAAAACCACACCCAACCTGATCAGAGTCACACACAAAACAAATTAAGTCTTTTCTCCTGAGCTCCAAGTTAATCCCTTTTGGTCAGAGAAAAGCCAAACAAATTGCAGAGTAAACAGTGAAAAGAGGAAGCCAGATGAGGAACTGAGAAATGACTGAACTGCAGCCATCAGCTCTATAGGTAGGTCTAGGACCCAAGAAAAGTTGAAGTCTCTTTTTGTTAACAATAGACTTTTCCTCAGCACTTCCCTTGCATTCAGCACCTCCTCTGAAGAAATGTGCTTCTTTCCTAGACTGTGAGCTGGACTCCCAGCCTAACCACCTGACAACAGCAAGAGACTACCTCATCCTGATTGATACTGCATTTGCCTTTGCTACCAGTTACCCACCCCTTATGAGACCAGAAAGGAAAGTGGATGTCATTTTGCATTTCAACTACAGCTCAGGTTCACAGACAGGGGTGAGTCTCATACATTCTTCTTTACTGATTTCTCTGTTTCATCACTGAGTTCCCAGAACAGCTGATCCTCTACTCATAGGAGCTTTTGTTTATCCCCAATATCTGGGAAGTGTAAATAGGTTAAGAGTTTACTGAAGGTCACATACCTTTATGGAACAGTACAAATGTTATCAGGAAGTAATAATTTAGTAAACTGTATCTGCCCATTTTTACATGGAAATGGTTTTGGGTGATTTGAAGGCAGTCAGATGTAGAATGAATGAAGCTAATTGCCTTGAAACATTGTCTAGGATTTCTCAGTGCAATCATACACATTCCTATGCGAGGGAAAATGTACCTTCAGGGCGATATAACTGCAACAATAGAAGGGTTTGATGCAGAAGACCAGATATGCAAATAAATGCAAGAACAGTGTGTATCTAGGAATGTTAAATTCCTTAGGAATAAAAAGTTGTCTAAAGGCAACTTTTTCATAGCCAAATGTGGCATGTAGATTTTCAAAGACAGGCATGTGGACTCAGATCCACCTCACTTGACTCTGGCCTTCCAAGTCTTGGCTCCATAAACAACCTACACCCAAACTGGGTATGTACCATAATCTGCCAGAACCTGTCCCTTACCCCACAAATATTCCAAGTGAAATTAGATTTTGGTCAAATTCAAAGTTCTTCCCCTATGTCCTGATGTTTTTCTTTTGTTTTGTTTTCCTATTGTGGCAACCAGCCCCTGAAAGATGCCTCTAAATACTTTGCAAAACAGGGAATTCCTTTCCCTACAAAGGTGCCAGATGATCAGGAAACTCCACATCTGAAGGAATGCTACATTGTTGGTGATAAAGAGAGCCCAGAAACACCTATTGTGGTATTTTTCCCTCTAGTAAATGACACTTTCAGGGAATACAAAGCACCTGGTAAGTTTACAGTTACTCATCCCATTAACAGAGCCAGCGGCCACTTTCTTTTTTTTACTGGATAATATCTGTTGTGCATATCGTGTTGTAATAACAGACTTGAACTCTCTTTGCTTAGATCTGAATCATATCAAGAAATTTAAAATATTGCAATTTTTCCTGAACAGTAGAGAAGCATCTGGGATAAGCCTTTGGCACACATTTTCCTCTTCAGAATTTTTTTTGGCTTTTCATAAGCAGATTGTAGTTAATTGAGGAAAAAAATATTCTGTTTATCTGCATTAGCAGAAATTAGCAGGGGTAATTTCTTCTCATACTTGTCATCCTCTTCTGTTAAAGAATGCTCTTAGGAGTCTAAGGATTTCATTGTTTAAAATAATTTTCAGGCTTACACTTAGGCAGATAACCTTGAAAACAAAAGCATGAACTACCAAAGTGATGAAAATGTAACAGTGAGGCATAGTGAAGTGATGAAAGTACAACACTGAGCCATTCCAATAGTCTCTGTTCGCTTTGAAATTTAAAAAGTTTCAACAGCAACATTGCCAGTCACTTCTAAACAGATGAATTCTAAGTCCTGGTACCATAGCCCACATACCACACTACTCTGTTGGTACCAAAGTCTCAGTTAGTCCTTCTCCAGATGCTAAAATTCCTAACTCAGATTATGAGTTCACTTCAAAGCCCCACAGTATATTTGAAAGCCAGAAGTTCTAGGTTGGTACCTGGTACATTAAATTTAAAACCAAACCAAATGCATAAACTATTGTCCCTATTGTATCAATTCTTATCATTTTATATTTAGTAAGTTGTAAAAAATAATATGGTACTTTTGCTTTGTCGATTCAGTTCATTGCACATTTGAGGTGTACAGCTGGGGTTTTCAACAGGATTCAAATAGACTAAGAGTATTTATGCAGGTACACACAGCATTCTACTCCAGCTCTTACCATTGATCAGATAACCGAAAGGTTACTTTCTGCAGTTGCCCTTTGTAGAGAGAATTAAAGAAAGGAGAAAAGAAAAAAGAACTGAAAGAGCTGAGAATTAGCTCCTGTACTGCTCTTCTATACTGCACTGCACTTCTGTATTGCTCTCTGAGGCAGTGTGTCTGCCTTCCTCCCCTCAATAATTTCAAGAAACAAGGGATACTGTGCCTAACTCAGTTATCTTCTATCAGATGTATCTATTATCAGGTGTACCTCAAATGATGTGCAGATTTTAAGTGTCAACATATATTATCAGGGAGTCTAAAAAGGGATGTTGCTAGCTATGAAGAAAAGTAATTTGAAGACATGCATGATATCTGCATATTGCATACACTTGAGGCAAGCTTGTGTTGCCCAACCGGTTCAGCTGGTACCTGCAAGCTGAGATTAAACAGGAAGAGAAAGAAGGGGTCCTTGTCATGTCCCCTCGGGCAAAGTGTCAGCTGATCTGGCATGAAAGGGCTCTGCCCATGCAGTTTTTTGGGAAGACTGACACTTCGCAGCTGAGAGCTGTCCTCCATAGCAGCAGGATGGATGCTGTAGAAGGTCCTGTGAGACTGGAAAAGGATGTCTGCCCTTGGTTAGTGACAGGCAGAGATCAGCTTAATTTATAGTGCTTCAGTACCATGCCCTAGCCCAGATCTAAATCCAGTGATCTTCAGAATCCAACAAAATTAATTGACTTCTTCCCTTCCAAGAACCTGTTTATTCTATGTACTAGTAGACAGTTCGGCCTGCTCATATGCTGTGTCCCATCAGTGCAGAGTCGAGCAAAAAACTAATTTATTTTAGGGTTGTGATCTACTATTTGTGCATGCCTGAGAAACATTCATACCCTAATTGTTTTTTGTGAATTAACCAAGTCATTGCTTGTCTGTTAGGTGTGAAGCGTAGTCCCTCAGAGATGGCAGAGGGTGATGTTGATGTTGCCAACGCCTGTGGCCCATATTACATAAACAATCTGAGCTATTCAGAGGAAAATTTTGACAAACTGGTGAATCTAAGTTACTACAACGTCCAGAACAACAAAGATTTGATTCTTCAGGCCTTGCGTACTGCTGTGGAGCGGAAAAAGCAGCATAAGAAAGAGCAACCACTGCAAAAACCACCCGATGGCTACGGCATGCATGTGTCTGACAGAGAGGGAACCCAGCATTTGGCTGACTGCCCAGCAGCAGGGAATATGAAATAAAGAATCTATGAGTCCTGTTGATGAAGAAGAAAAGGAATTTTATTAGGAAGTGAAGAAAAGCCAAAGAATGCTAAGAATAGCACTTCATTTGTCATCAAAAATGTTAAAGCCTGTCTGTCAGTGAAGGGAATAAATGCAAAAAACCAGCTCTTCCTTAATGAACTAATGTGCTACCCTTGTTGACAACCTCAGGAGCATGACTAGGTGAGGCTGCGCTCCACTGTACTTGCAGAAGGGACACTCCAGGCCAGGACCAAAATGCGTGGACAAGGAAGCGTGAGGAAGTTTATACTGACTGTGTTTGTGTTCTACCTGTGCTATAAAACCAGAGATTGCCAGTCCAGAAATGCAGCAGGGAACAAAATCCATTGTCTCTAAAACAAAATCAAGAAAGCCATTTTTGAACTAAGGAGTCTTTATGTGAATGTAAATAAATACTAAATTTATATAATAAACCACTTTTTTTGGAGTAGGAGTTCCAGCAAATAAACATTTTTCATACCAAATATATGTTAAAGCCATTTATTTTAGGTGCTTCTTCTGCTACTAGCAAGACAAAAACAACATGCAGATATTTCATAGCTGCTGAAAAATTATTGAAGAAGAAAGTATACCTCTCCAGACCTAGATGTAAACTGTTCCAGGATCCTGGGACCCCTTGAGTTTAGGATTATAGCTAAGACCCAGCTCTACAAGAACCAACTCATGTTAATTTATTTTAACAAGCTGGATTTAAATGCTATTGATAGTACCAAATGTTCTTTAATACTGACAATATTAAAATCTTTGAGACTATTACATTGAACAGACACAAGAAACACAGACAAAGCAAAACTAAAATTGTATACCTGATATCACTCATGCAAATGTGATTTTTTTTTTTACTTGCTGTAGAGTATGGAAACTGAAATTAACAGAACATCAACTTTCAACTTTCTGATGCCTTGATTGTGACATTAACATGGCTCCTTTTCCAGTAAGCAGTCTGGGGTTTTGGCAGATGTAATCTGTAAAAGTCTACATTTATTCTTCTTCTAAATTTTTTTATTCAATGCTATTGCTTTATTTATTAGACACCTTATATCTACAAGCCCATGTTTCCTACAGGCTTCCCCACTCCTCAGTTCTGCTGTAGTATTCTTTGTCAAGAAATCCTGTTATTGTGGGCCAAAAATGGAAGTGTTACAAGTTACTTTGCCCTCAAGGTTGAGGTGGTGCACAGAGATGTAATCCTTCTGTTTGCCACTTAGGTCAGTGAACACTTACCTGCACAGACACCATAGAGCTCCTGGACTGGATGCCCAGAGTTTATCTCCCATGGAAACAAGAGAGCAAAGACAGCAGTTATGCTGATGAATGCTGGATCCTATCACAATATGGGATGGGATGTAGCCAGAGGGCACAGCCAGACCTGGGAATTTGGAAGCACTCCCAGGTTCCCATATACAGTTAGAGCTTTGTTGTCTGAAGGGGAAAAATTATTTCACTGACAGCAGGAAGCATTTAGGCAGGAAGTCTGAAGACAAGCAGAACAAGGTGTGTGAGTGCAAACACCTCCCTGCCCTTCCTGCTGCTTTCCAGTAGACACGAAAGGGTCATGAAGAACAATGAACACTTTACTCCATTTCAAAAATCTTGCATAGAATCATTACTCAGTACCTCAGTTTTCTATGTTTAACAAGAATACAGAGGAAAATGTCAGGCCTGATCAAGGAGGTAGAACTGCCTCCACACAAGGCAGAAATAGAAAAGGAATCTGCAACCTAGAAAAAGGACAGGACTAGTGAAAGGCAGAGAAGAGAGAGATATATGAGGTTTGTGCATCTCTTCTATCACAAGACCTGAAGGGGATCAGAAAAAACTAACAGGCAGCAGATTTAAACAAAGTAGGGTAGTTCTGCACATATGTAATTAACTTTTCTTGTTGATAAAATCTTATGCATTCAAAAAACTGATTGATGCATTCACTGGAAAATTTTTAGGGACTGAAAAAATACAATGGCTCTGCATCTGCCTCAATCCTGCACTGAATCATAAATTCCCAGAGACTCAGAGGACAGTCTGAGACAGTATTGTACCTGCCTTGTGAGGTACATAAGGTTCTCCAGTCACTAAATACTGGATGCACCACAGACAAGGGGGAAAGCAACCTCACGCCACACTGCAGTACTTAGGTTTTCCACACCTCAGATATTTTTGCAGATAATTAATAATTAGGAGTAGTCAGACCTCAAAATATGTGGTGATACAAGACTAATTTAAAAGAAATTACTGTAGTAACATAGAGAAGGTGTAAGTAACTACACGGATAACTTAATTAACTATGAATTAACCCACAGAGAAAAGTAATGACAATTAAAGGAATACAAAACCAAACTATGAAAAGGAGATTTTTAAAAATGAGGAAACCAGTCAGCAAGACCCTATGTGAAATGGTATAAAATCTTTAGACTCAGCATGGAAATTGCAACAAAAGAGTTGCAAAACATATGTACAGCCCTAAATAAAATGCAAAGCAAGGAACCAAGAAAAGGCAAAGTGGTTAAATGCCCAGGACTGAGCATTGCTAAAGTCTAACATCTGTTCTTTGAGGAACAGCGTAGAGAGGAAGGAGATGAAAAGAGCACATCTAAACCTGTGAATGTATTTAGAAAAGGCCTGGAGCATATTGAGAAAATGCAGTATTCAATATGGTAATGAGGAGGAAGAAAAGTACGTCCATAAAAATGTGAAACAGTAGATGTGCTGGACCAGCAAAAGGGGATTTAAATGATACGGATGCTGTAAAGGAGCCAAGGTCATAAGGGTGTAACACAAAAGATACACTTCTAATATAGTGTTTAAACACAGTTTCAGCAAAAATATCCTCTCCATTTTTTTTAACTGAGATCCCAAGTTTTTGTTTTCTATGTAGTTGGTGAGCACAAACTTTAATGTCAGAGGACTAAAAAAATTTATTGATTTCCCCAAGGTTGAATGTGGTGAATCTGATGTTATACTCCACTAAAATCTCCTGTAAAATCAATGGGCAAGGTGGTCTTCTTACGTAGCTTAACGCAATGCAGGACCTAAGGTTAAAAGTAATGGCCGTATGTGCTACACACATCTCACAGAAACATTTCCATGTTATACTAAGATTTTTCACTGTGTTTTAAAACAGTTGCCTGATGTCGTAGCTAAACACCACGGCGCTTAGTCACACACTTCTTTGGCATCCAAAGACAGCAACTATCATCAGAAAAACACGAGAAGAATTTGGGCGATTCTGTGTTCAGCTCCGAGCTGTCAAAGTGTTTCCGGAATTCATCGCAAGGGGCTGAGATTTTAGCGCAGAGGAGCAGCAGGTACAGCTGACCGCCAGAGGCGGACTTGTGGCCAAAAAAAAAAAAAAAAAAAAAAGCCTCCGGTTTCGGAGAAACAAAAACCAACCACACCAACTCCCAACATCCCCTTCAGGAAAAGTCGAACCCCACTCGGCTCCAAGGGTGTGTACCGCAGGGAGAGAGCCCCGCCCAGCCCCGCCGCTGACTGAGCGCGGCAGCGCTGCTGGCACCGCCTCTGGGCAGGGCCGGGGCGGGTCCGCGCTGGCGGCTGCGTGCGCGGGAGGCGCGGCGGCGGCAGCGGCAGCACTGGTACGGCGGGACGGCTCCGGTGCGGCACCGGCGGGATGTTCAGCTGGTTGGGGAAGCAGGGCGGTGGGCGAGAGCGCGGCGGCGGCGCCGACGTGGTGCAGACGGTGACGGGCGGGCTGCGGGACCTCTACCTGCGCAAGCTGCTGCCGCTGGAGGAGCACTACCGCTTCCATGAGTTCCACTCGCCCGCCCTGGAGGAGGCCGACTTCGAGAACAAGCCCATGGTGCTGCTGGTGGGGCAGTACAGCACCGGCAAGACCACCTTCATCCGGTAGGTGACCCCCGGCTTGCGCGGCCCCCGCTGCCGCGGCCCCGCTCGGGGAGCGTCGCCGCGCCCTGCCCGCCTCGCCTCCGCCGGCCGCTCGGTCATCCTCGCTCAGCTCCTGCCCCGGGTGGTGCTGCCTGCGGTCAATCCCTCCCACGCTCCGGCGGCGCACCCCGCGGCCAGCCCGCCCGAGCGGGGCTTACTGAGAGGCTCCGTGCTGTGCCGAGGATGGTGCCGCTCCCCACCCTGTTACGCGCTCTGTAGCTCGCCGCTTGCTTCCTGTTCAAGAATATCATCTCTATTGCATGTTCTGCTGAGCAAGTGTAACTTCGTTGTCTACTTCCCCTTAGTTCTTTTAATCTCCAAGTTATTTCAAAGGAAAACCAGGGACTTCGTGTTAAAACGGTATGACTGAACCGGCCATCAGGGGTCGTTTAACCCTATCTCCTCCCCTGTGTTTCCCAAAAATAGCTTAATCCACAGATCGCATGTGATGATAAAAGACTAACATGACAAGAGTTTTGGGCAAAAAACACGTGGGATGTGGAAAGTTTCCCCTTCCATGTGCCTTTATTTTGATCAATTACATGGAAGAAGCAGTGTCACTACTAAGGCAGCTTAACAGTGTTGTTCCTGTTGTAGTGTTTTCTGTCTTTCCTATATTCCTTATTTCTCAGTTTCTAAGTAACTCATTTTTAGGAAGCTGAAGCATGTCTCAGGTTAGCACAATATTATGAACCAGTGAATATTTTGCATATGTTTGAGTTTCCCTCTCACGTGCCCCTTACATATTGGTGTAAGGTTGTGCCCAACTCTGCACAAGATGCCGAGTGGTCACTTGGTTCACATTTTGACCTGCTTATATCTGAAGTTCACTATAGTCCTTCTGTAAAATTTACAAATATTTATCTTTCAGTTCTAAAGATTACAGGCAGCTTTGCCTTAACGCTGTTTTCTTTTTGCAGTGCAAAATACCTGCCTCTCCTCTCCACTGAAGAGTGATGTTTACCTTTAATCACCTGAGAGCTTTTCAGATGTTTACAGAACTAATCATGTGTCTTTTCTGGTTTTACAACTAGCTAATTGAAAGCTTGAAGTTGAACATGGTTTCTTTACTGATTATTACCCAATTCCCACAAACACATAAAGAGGTGTTGCTCAGAGGAATATTTTTAAAATAGAAATAAGGCTGTAATTAAAAAAAATGAAACAGTTTTAGGATCTCCACAGACAATCACAAGGTGGTGTGGGGCTGGGTGGAGTGGTTGATTTGGATTTTTTTAACATTTCTCTAGGCATGCTCATTCATTTTCTTCTTTAAAATTACAGTTGCCTTGTTAGTCTGTATATAGTTCCAGGTAAGTGGTGTTATGTGGCTTATGGACAAGGGATGGGGAGAGCATGGGTAATAAAGAGGGAGACAGAACAGTCCCAAATATGTGCCTACCGGAACCTGCTCTGCCTGTCAGCAGAGTTGTTCTGTTACTTGCAATTCACAGAAAACTCTACGTCTCCCCTCCTGGAAGAGTTTGCCTTGGTTGAGAACACAGGTTCTTGATTCATGCACGTTCAACTTTTCTGTCCTTTATAGTTGCCCATATTTGACTGAAGTGCAAGTCAGTATTGTGCTTAGAAATATTATTCCTTGCAGTGCCTTAGATGTATTTTTGCTACTGTTGCTTTGTGAGTGACTTGTTATCACTGTAACAACAAAATACTGAGCAATAGGGGTGACCGATACTAATGTACAGTCTGAGAAACGACCTAAAATTTATTACAGCTCTTGCCAGCCTTTTTTAGCATTTGTCAGTGCCAGATGAAGATGCCCAGACAATTTTGAGAGAGATGAAGTTTTCAAAGGTGGTTTCTGATGTGTTTTTTTGAAATATCTGACTTGATGCAGGAGGTGGCTTCTACTGTGATGTGCCCTTCTCTTTACCCTCTTACTCCTTTCTCCTGTCCCCGTTTTACGTAGCTTGCAGAACAGTTTAATCTTGTACAAGGTGTTGGAGAAGACAGTCATTGACTGTTGAGCCCAGATCAGTAGCAGAATATCTGTTATTGCTTCTAAAGGACCTCACTATGATCAACATTCATCACTTCAATGTTCTCTATAGCATAGAGAATAATTGGCTGAATCAGCATGAAAAATGCTCCATTGAAGATGAGCAGCAACTTAGACAATAGTGTCACAGTGACTGTTACTCAAAATCTAATTTAGAGGAGGAAAAGAAGGGTTAAAAAAAGAGAAGTGCTTGTATGCTGCATGCAAGACTTAGAAGAAGACATGGGAAAATATTATAGTGTTCAGGTCAGCCAGAAATAAATTTCCCCTCTGGTAGGCTGAATCTCCCATGGAAAAATATCATAACCTCTCAAGATTCTTATAATTCTGTCCTTGTTGTAGATAATTTTTCTTAAAATGAAGTAGTGCTATAGAGGTTTTATTCCTGCAAACCTTTTAATAAGCAAACATTATTTTAAATCTTAATTAAACCTGCTTTTTGTTCACATTTCTCCACTTCATAGTCAGGAGGGCGTATTAGGTCTACCTAAGTGTTTACTATTGGATTTCTGTGTCAACATTACAACTCTGTTTAGCTGTCAAATATTCATTTGGGATTTACTTTGATTTAGACGTTATCGTGAGAACTTCACATTTTCATACCTCTGACACATCCATATCCACCCAGTTCCTTCCACGAAGTCTTTATGGAAAATACTGTCTAGCAGTGACTAAATGTCCCTGGGGGTTAAGATCTGCAAACAAACACTTCCAGGTTTCTAACAGCTCTTATGTTTTTTCGCTCAATGCTGTTTATCTCCTTTGGCACTTGGAACAATGCGGTGAAACCAGTCAGTTTTGCTGTCTGAGGTGTAGTGTGGTGATGGTTTTATTCAAGTATTTGACAATGCTGACAAGTCAAATATATCCAAATGTTAATGCTTGTCTGGTTGTGTTTAATGAAGTGGGAGCGTGGTGAGAGCCAATTTCTTATCTTATATGTGAGCTGCTTTGCCTTGCAGCTTCTGTAATTGTCTCAATTTCTCGTGTCTGTTTTAGAAAAAAAAGTGGGGAAAGGAGAGACAGGAGGGGAGATTTGTACTGTATGAAAAAGAGATAGGATGTAGTCAATGCGAAAAGGTAGTTTCTCTCCTTCTAACAGTTAATTAAACTTTTAGTCTAGTAATGTTTAACTTGTCATTTATTTTTCTATTTTAAAAGTGTAGGAGACTGATTTTTTTTAAAGAACTTATCAACTTGAGACAAACCAGAAGTAAATTCCTCAGATTACCAGGCTGTGCTTTTACTTTGCTCACAGGTATTACTCAGAGGTTAAAAATTGTAAACTTCCTGCTATTTAACTCAGCCAGAGCTGACTTTTGTGAAAGCGCCCTTTTGTATGCATAGTATCTGGAGACTGCAAGTAGCGTGCAATCACTTGTGCAGCTGCATCTACTTGTCTGGGGGTGAAGTGGGGGGAAGGTCCCTCCTAATTTCTCTGGGTGAAAGCTGTAGCTTCTTTGTTACTAGCTCTACATGAAAGCTTTGAGTTATGTAGAGCAGAATTCTTACACTAAAGCAAACATCTGCTGGTTTTGCTGTGTTTAAAAAAGAATGCGGAATATTTGGTGCAGTATGTAGTATGGAGGTGAGCAGCCCTCTAAAGGAGCCATGAGTTTATCTCCCAGTGCATCACAAGGTATCCCTGTTCAGTGCTGCTCTGTCCAGCTCACTTGCATGTGTGCATTAGTATGGCCTATCTAAAGCATTTAGACTTCAGATGATAATCAGTATCTGCAACTGTGAGTAATCTTTTCTGTCTCTGGAACTTTGTAAACTAGTTTCCCATAGTCTGGCTATACATCTTGCAGAGGAACATAGATGAATGTTTATTGGCAAAGCTGAAAGGTTATAGCCCAGGTAAAAACAAAGAGAGAAGAATCAACAGGATGTCTGCTGTTTGATCTAGACTGTCTTTGGGGCACTGGCTATTTTTAAGCATTCTTCCTGTGAACCTTTTTGAACTCCTTCTCTGCTGAAAATTCCTGAGAAGAGCATGTAGTTGCAGATGCTGAAAATCCAGGTATTTTCCTGTGCTAATGTAGCATTTGGTCCAGAAACATTGGCAGCTTTTCAGTTTACAGAAGACTGCTCTTAGCTTTTGTGTGGGTAAGTAAAATTGGTTTTTCATGCTGAAAAGTGTGATATAGCATGTTGTGGCTTAGAGCGCCCCACAACTCCAGCTTGCAACCAAGCACCACACAGCCACTCACACCCTGCACAGTGAGATGGGGGAGCGAATCAGAATGGTATAAGTGAGAAAACTCATGGCTTGAGATAAACACAGTTTAGTAGGTACAGTAAAAGCATCACAAGCAAACCAAAGCAAGGAACTCATTCACTTCTTTCCATTGGCAGGGAGGTGCTCAGGTATTCCCAGGACAGCAGGACTCTATCATACATTAACAGTGACTTGGGAAGAGAAAATGCTGTCACTCCAAGTGTCTCCTTCTTCCTTCTTCCCCTAGCTTTATATGCTGAGCGTGATGCCATATGGTACGGGATATCCCTTGGGTCAGTTGGGATCAGCTGTCTCAGCTGTGTCCCCACTTAGCTCTTTGTTCACCCCCAGCCACTTGCTGGTGGGGTGGGGTGAGAAGCAGAAAAGGCCTTGATTCCGAGTAAGTACTGCTCAGCAGTAATGAAGACATCCCTGGATTGTCAACACTTTTCAGCACAGATCCAAAACACAGCCACATAGTAGTTATTGTCCCAGCCAAACCCATCACACTTGAGCACAGCCAGTGCTCAAGAACAGGTTTATTTTAGTCTGTCTAGTTCTTGATGTGCAATTGTGAGCCAGTCTTAATGGAAAATACCTGTGTTGCAAAGTGATTCCTGTGTCTGTTGAATTGTTGTACCAGGCCGAGCATTGTGACTGTTGGGTGGGGCTTGGTACTTGGAAGGAGGTCTTGCCTTCCTGGATCATTATCGCTATAAAAGCCTGTTTTTTAAAGCTGCCTTTTTGACATTAACTGGGAAGTATCATTGTAGTTAAGTAGCACTTTATTCTGGTTTAGTCATTTCAATAAACAGCTTATCTGAATCGGCACTATCGCATTCAGAGCAGCAAATAGAGATGCTGGAAATTCCAAAAGGTACTCCATACTTGTAACTCCTTAAATTTTCAAGTGTTACGTGTGCAGCAAATTCATGAGCAGGCCATGAAGCTACTTTTTTAGGCATCTAAAAGACTGTCACCACTGCATGTCCATATTCTTGCCATAATTTATGAGCTTATGATAGATGGCAATTATACTGTTACCCTCGAGGTGTCTGCTCCTGCATTCAGATCCCACAATGTCGTTTTCCTTGACCTGGGATGTGGGACTTCACTCCTGTGCATTTGATTCAATATATGTTTTTTACTGCTGCTCTTGGAGCATCTTCTTGTATGTGCTGTCTGTCACCTTATGAGTTGCTGCCTCTGTCAGCAGAAGCCTGGGAATGACAATTTGTATCAAGAGAAGAGCTTATTTATGAGTCTTTTAGAGATCCCTTCTCTTTTAAAAGAAAGATGATGAGGCAAAGCAATGTTTGAAATAGAACATTTTATCATGGCAAGTTCAAAACCTTATTTTAGAAGACAAAAGTATAATTGATCTTTCAAAATAAAAGCCGTGGACAACTCCAATCCAGAAGATTTTAGTGGCTCTTGTGAGTTAGCCTTGGTGTCCTGTTTTAGAGAACTCTGGTCTGCAATGATGTTCTGTGAAGAGGCAGGAACACACTTTCATGTTTCAGGTGTTCCGCTGCTTGCCACAACACTTGAAAGTCCTGGATTTCCATGAGGAGTTCAACTGGTGAGCAATTAAAGGAGTCTTGTCTTCATTTTGTTACATGATCTAATTTGTAAGGTGAGGGATCTGGTGCATTTTACAAACCTGTGTGGGCAGAGAGATTTGAGTATTGTTTCATTTGCATTTGGGGAGGGGTCAATTTTATTTCCCCATTACTGTGCTTTAGGTATAGCTTATTCTAGAGGTAAAACAGATTGGCATGTTCTGGCATGATTGTTCTTATGTTCCTCCTTCCTCACAAGCTTTAGTATTTGCATTATTTTAATTTCTTGTTTGGGAAGCAGAAAGCTGCAGGAAATCTCATGTAAATAATTCTTCCATGCTCCCTGATCATAGGTTGAACTAATTGGAACCAGTTTGCTAAGGCTAGTGGAAAACAGTCTTTGAAACGTGTAACATATATTTAGTTCCTTAAATTCGGTTTCTGTGCACTGATCTATAAAATGAGTGCTCGGGTACTTTATTTAAAGACAGAGGTTGTTCAGCAAGTATAAATAATATGTAAAATATTTTTTGCAGCAAAAGCAGCCAACAAGTCCTCTCAAATTGTTATTGATTTAGGAAATTATAGCAGAATAGGCATAGTAGTGTTGGATTAAGTCCAGAATAAACCATTATTAAAAGAGCAGTGTTAATATAGATGCACTAAAATGTAACTAGTGCTGTTGTTGTGTGTGAATGACCACCACCTGTGCCTGAAGAAGAATTCTTCTGTAAATTCAGTTTTGATTATGTAAATAGTTAAATTTGTAGTTGATTAAAACTGTGCTGTTGTATTTTTGGTTTTAAGAACTGCAGGGTGACATTGAAAGCACTTTGTTTTAGTCTTGAGCGCCAAGATGGTGCTGTTGTGACTGAGGACAGTAACACTGATGCTTTAAAGTTAAACAGGGTTGTCTGTGTCTGTGAACAGTGCCTGTTGTCGTAGAATGTGGGCTAGAGGGAGGCTTGCTCGAAGGACTTGAGGCTGCTTTTACTTCACACTTGCCACCCATGAAGGGATGCAGACAGGCTTTTAATGTAAATAAATGCCCTGGTTCCATTAAGTTTCAATACTTAAGTACATACTTAATGCATTTCATACGTTGTTGTCTGAAGGAAAGTCAAGACTTGGTCCACTGAGTATGTGCTGTGTCTTCTCCCAGTGGACTACTCAAAGGGAGGTGCAAGATGGTTTCTGGTGGTATAGTACTACCTGACTTGATGCCTTTTGGAAGTACTTTACTGTTAGGCCTCAAATTTTGCAGGTCTGACTTAGTTAACAATTACTTTTTGATATACAGGTCAAAAGGAAAAAACCTAATTTCCTCACTCCCAAACACAGTCTTGTAATGGTTCTTTCTGCCTCCGGTAGGATGAGTTAAAGTTGGTGAGATCATACCGAGTTCACTAAAGGGTTAGATCTGTCAGCCAACTGAATCTGCTCACATGCAGTTTCAATCCATTCCCTTTTTGTGCCAGCAGCACTGGTGTAGACTTGAAAACACTCAGAAAAGCAGCCATGTCTTGTAGTGTAGCCTACAGCTCTCGGATCATTGGTAGAAACATCCGCTTAAATGGTTGAGGTGCTGCAGTTGAGGGAGTGCTTTCCACACTGTCTTTGTAAAGGGATTTACTTTATCCATTTACCTAGATGTTGTGAAAAACTAATTCAGTTCTCTTCCTCCTTCCCCAGTTACCAGAAATAATGAAATGCAGGAAAATGTAATCTTATTCTTATAGAATGTGCATATCCTTGGGAATTTTCAAGCAAATTATAGGTAATTGCTTTTGCCATGGATCCCAATCATTCATTCTTTTGGAATATTTATGTATAAATATAGGTATTATGTATAAATACATTTATGTATTCTCCATGTCCAGGTACCTACTCGAGCAAGACTTTCCAGGCATGCGGATTGGTCCAGAGCCTACCACAGATTCCTTTATTGCTGTGATGTATGGAGAAACAGAAGGAAATGTTCCTGGAAATGCCCTAGTTGTTGATCCTAAGAAGCCATTCCGGAAACTCAGCCGCTTTGGAAATGCTTTCCTGAACAGGTGAGATCATCTTGCTTTCTGTCTTCTGATGATTAGTGTTTAAATTTTGGCATGTTCTGTTTTGAACAGCATGGAATAAATATTCAAATACAAGCAGGAGTGGTGGCAGTTCAGGTGAATTAAACAAAAAAAGGCACTAGTAGGTAGGGCAGCATGAGAATAGAGATATTCAGTTATCTGAACAGAAAATAGTTGCTAAAATCAGTTCATGGAAAACTGTAGAAATTATCCACTGGGTGACTTATTTGTGAGGCATTATGTCAGGTGGAACGCAGTTTATGCAAAAATTCTACTCAATAAAACTGATAGGTTAGTACTATTATTAAAAACTACCATTCCAAAAAACAAAAGGAAACAAATATTTTCCCTTTGATGCTGCCTTGTTCCTTTCTACTGATTTCACTGGATATCTTGTTATATAGCTATTTAAAATTGTGAATTGCTAGGATATGTAAAAAGACCTACAATAATGGAAAAGACTCGAATGTGCCTCATGGATAAAATAAAAACTCAAGCTATTAAGTGTTTAATATCAACTACCTGATGTTCAAGTAGTTCCATAGACCAAGGAGCTAGTGTTAGCTTCTGCTGTGTATTTGTAAAAAAGGAAGAGTTGTTCAGGGGCTGTGAATATTTTCATTGTAGATTTAAGTAGCATGCTAAATATTTCCAGTTGAAAGTTAGTTACTAATAACTCTGTTCTTATTGTCTGAGCAATCACCTTGTTTTCTTCCTGTATTTGATGGTAGCTTGACATGGAGGCCTCGCTTTGCAAGCCAATTAATCTAAATTGGTTCTTTTTAACAATAAACTTTCCTGTTTGGCCGATAAATACTGGCATGCGTGTTAAAAGTTCATCATGTACAGTTTTATCTCTTGCCATGCTTATTCAAAGAAGAAAGTTTATAGCTGCTTACAGTTGGCTTGGCTATCGCTTTGCAGAGATAAGAATATGTGCTGTGGGAAGCTGTGGTCAAGTCCCATTTTAAGTAACAATTTTGAGATTATTGGCTAAGTTATGTCTTCCAGATCACTATTCTGTTTCTCCCTTTCTTCACCATTGTGCTCTCTCTACAAAAAATTAATATACTGTAAATTGTATTTTGCATAATATTCAAATATTTGCACAGAACATTTAATAATGGTATGTGTTTGTCTGGATGAGCGATGATGTGATTTTTTGCCTAAATTGTCTAACTAGTTGTGTCAGATTCTGACTATTATGCAAGCAAGATTATTGGCTAGCTAAAAAGATGTACTTTCAAAGTAACTGACTAAATTATTCCAGTTCTTTTGGTGACTGTGATATTGTTATATTGAAGTGCTGTGAGCACCCTTATCTTCCCCAACAGTCACACTTACTCCCTAGTTATTCACAGAGATCTAGGTGCTTGTCTTTCCCTAGCATTTTTCAAAACTTGCCAGCTTCTTTCTCTTTATGACTTCACTTAGATGAAATTGTCTTAGGCTTCAGTATCTTTGAGTTCCTACCAGGTTACCTGTAATCCTGCTAGATATTTTACTTTGCCATTTCTCATTTGCCATGCTGACTGTTCTTTTTATCCCATATCACACTTTTCACTCCTGCCTTAATAGACTTTTCTCTACTTCCCCCATACTTCCCCTATCCTTTCCCTCCCCCATCCTCTCCCTCCCCCTATATTATTTTTTAAATGGTTTCCCAGTCCTAGAGTTTTGTTTTATGGAGGAGCTTAAGGCTATGAACACTTAAGACTATGAAGCTGAATGCCCTTTTCATCCAAGTGTAACAATCCAAATGACAGGAAACAGGGTCTGAGGTAATGGAAAAAATGAAACGAACAAGAACACGGTATCACAATCAAGGCTTGTACTTAGTAATTAGCATTAATTTATTGATGTTACCTTGCTTTTGTCTTTTTCCATGACCCCTGCTAATTGCCCCCTGTATCTCACTGCTTATGAGAGATGTTCCTCTATTAGTCTCTTACTTCTCCTGTATACTTTTAAGAAAAGCTGGGGAGGAGAGGGAAGGAGGACAGGACCTAGCGTGCCCTTGGATACTGGTGAGGGAAGAATATTGCATTACACCAGAAAAGCATGTAAATAAATTAGTGTTGCTGAGAAGAAATGCATGGTCCTAGTCTATTCTGATGTGTCACAAGCAATTACAGTCATCTCATTCATACAACTGTTCTGTAGCACTTTTTTTTGGTTGAAGTCTGTCATTCAGGTGGATAGTATGTAGCTCTGGTTTTTATGATGCAGCACTTTAATGACCTGCATAAAGTGGGATGGTAAGAAATAAGTCTCAATGTTGAAAAGAAATATTCAAATACTACTATCATTACAGTTTTAAGTTGTCTGAAATACTAGTTTGAGGTAAGATTTTTAACCCATCTGTCATCTTTCTTATGGGGATATTCTAAAAGTTCACAGCCAGTTAATTCTGAGTTCATCGTTCAATTTCATATGTGTTTTACCATGTACTTTTCTCCTCCCATTGCCACTAATGACTGCTGCAAAGATGGCAGTGTCTACATTTCTGAGGCCTGTAGTTCTCTGCTTTCTCACATGGTGTTTTCCAGCAGTCCCAGTTCGGGTGGTGCCTGAGTCAAGACACTGCTGTATTGTTCAGCTGGCATAACAGTGCATTTCTTCCCATAAGATAGGTCTGGAAACATCTTGGTGATACTGAACAAGCACTGAGTTTTCCAAGGTTGAATGAGAGTGATAAGAAAAAATATACATGAAAATTCAGTCTTCACACTTCCAAATTTATGAAAGCTACTTCATGCTGTACATACTAGTGATGTATGTGTCTTTCTAATGGTTCACATGATTAAATGTATTTTCTTTGTCACTTATGCACATCCACTCTGCTTCCACCTAATGTGTTTGCTTTGACATAGCACTGCCTTTTTTTTTGGCAAGTTCAAATAATGTAATTTTCTCAATTAGTATCTCACTGCTCTTTCAAAAGTATTTCTTAATGTAGTAGAAAATTTGCCATAATGGAAGAGTTTGCTTCAGATATGAAGTATTTTCTATACTTGGTGTCCCACTAAAACAAACAATACATTTTACATTATGTTTACATATCCTGAGGTTTTATCAGGCTCAGATGGCTGCTGTTTCCATATGCCCTCTTGGGTTTCAGGAAGAGGCATAGGTGATGCTGCCATTTTTGTTTTATCCAAGCAGGTACACGGTGTGCTTTTGTTAAAGGCTCATTGCTACAAGGTCTCTTGAAGAACAAGGTGAAGTGAGGTGTTAGGATTTCGTTTCTTCCCAATTTCCTTTGAATAATTTCTATTGTATAAAATAGCATCTAGACTTTGATATAGTTTACATTTTGTATCTGATATTTGACTGGCTGAACTCTTCCTAACTCAGATCATCCAAATCCGTAAAGGTCTTGCTTGACCTTGGCACAGCTACGATTTGCTGTCTGTGATACCTGTTTTTTCAGGCAGTGTACTTTGTGAAGCCATGGGTTGAGGTAGGGCAGCCCCATCTTAGAGCCTGTGGCTGCAGCTTAACCCTGTGTGGGGCAGCCTTGCAGGAGGAGCGTGGGTTACTCTGTGTGCTCATTAGTATCTTCAGCTGCTCCCTCATAAGAAGATTAAACTCTTATGCAAATCTCTTAAAGGCAGGTTATGACGAAGGGCAGTGAAGTTCTTCAGTCATGAACTATCCCAGAAGCATCAGAGTAGCTTGCTTGTAACACACACAGCTCTCAGAGTCCTCGTGAATTATTTATTTTTCCGTAATACCACCATTGAATTTGTCTCCCGTTGCAGAAGCAGGAGGTTATTGTTTAGAGCACACTGTGTGTAATTTGAACTCTTGATTCTGGCAGTGTGATACTTTTGGCTGCGTTTGTGGGAGAAATACTGGTGTTTTTCACTGGTGCCCCAGCTGAAGAGAGTGGTGGGTTAGGGAGTAGGGATTGGTCAAACACTGCTGGATCAGGTGAGAGGGATATGTGGCAGGGACTGGAGCATAAACATATTTTCAATATGGCTTTCTGCTTGCACCCCTTTTCTTTTCAGTCTTTGAGTTTAGGCATGAGGCCATGAAGAATTTTCTCTTGTGTGTGCTAATTTTGGTCCTGCCAAAATGGTGGTTTAATGGAATCTTTTCAGTGCTGCATTTAAAGCCCAAGTTGTCAGTTCTTGCAAAAGTTGGAGTCTTATCAGCACTTAGACATACAGTTTTACAAGGTCTCCCTATGTTTTCTTTTTTGAGAAGCTCTCTTTATATTTTTTCTTAAACATGTATGGTTTCCAAACATAGAGGTTCATCAGGATTCAGAAACTTTTTTGAATCTCACTCGAGTCTTTCTAAAATCAGATATATAATGGGGAGCTCTCAAGCGACAATCTGTACGTGAGCTAGAGCTATTGTTAATGGTTTTGTTCCCTCCTTTCCTGCAGGTTCATGTGTTCTCAGCTGCCTAACCAGGTCCTGAAGAGCATCAGTATCATTGACAGCCCTGGCATTCTCTCTGGAGAGAAGCAGCGCATCAGCAGAGGTGAGTTGCAGAGATTTACAATAACCAAGCTCACTAAATTTTTTGTGGACAAATCAGCATCCTAATCTTTGAGGAGCCTGTTTTAGTGGTACTATGTGGTGGTCTGTCTCGTACTTTCATAGTGCAAGCTTGGGTTGGTCATGTCTAAAAAATTTGGGGGTGGGGCTATAAATAAGGTGGATTTATTGTGGTCACAGCTGCTAGAGTTGCTTCTAAGGTTGCTCAGTCATGCCATAATGTAATTTTCAGTCAAAAGAGGATGTCAAATGGTAGAAGAAGGAAGAGCAAATGAGAATATTTTTAATAATATGCAAGTTCTGCAGAGAATTGAACACTGTTTATCAAACTGTTTAAAACATTAGCCTGTCTTGAGAAACTATTTAAACAGAACAGTGTAATGTAAACAGCTTTCTTCCTTGCATTCTTCAGCTGCATTTAAGTGCATGTCACTTTTCTGTGGAGTTGTAAATAGTAGTGATGCAGGGTGTGGCTTATGCTGCCTTCTGTTTTCAGACCTTTGCTTAAGAAGTGGAAACTTGTGTTTCATGTCTCTGTCAGAGGAAATAAACAGTTCTTTAACATATCACACCTGGGATTATTTGAGGAAATCCTGGTACAAGCACAATATATGGCAGCTGTGCAACAATAGTCTTGTCTTTACAATAAACCGACAGAATAAGGGACTGACTTCTTAGGACTATAATCTAAATTATGCTTACTTAGTAAACTGGTCTACCAGATGCTTCTGGATTCTTTGTTCAGTGGTGTTTTGTCCTCTTTATTACTCATAGTCATGTAAAACATTCATCATGGGGATAGTGCTGGACTTTCCTTTATGTGATGTGTTGGTGAAATAGTAGAGATGAACAGCATGAGAGCTCTGCACTCTGCAAGCAAGGGCTTGAATGTTGTGAAACCAGAAATAAAACAAATACTGCATTTTGGCGCTCTTATTTCAGACAGATAAAACTGAGTGTGTAACTAACGATTTTTAGTCCGGAAAAAATCTTCTTGTAAAATGCTCTCAATTACACAGTCTGATAAAATCAGCAGTGGTCTGCTTCTCCATTGTGCATTCCAGCTCCCTTTTTCCTCCTCCAGTTAAAACTAGGTGCATCTTACCTCTTGTTGGTTGTTAAATCCAGAGAAAATGATGTTTTCATCAAACAGAAAATGCAGCATTCAAGTAGCTGTTGCCACTTGTGTAACAGTAAGGATGGGAACATGAAATAAGCAGAAAACTGGAGTATTCTATTAATATGCCACTGAAAAAGTGAGCAATTATGTAACCAAATTCAGCACCATTAGGGAATGCTGTGGAAGTCTCAGACTTCCAAGTGCAAGACAGAGTTGTGTTTCACTCCGGTTATGTTTCACTGATAGTCCTGTGTTGCCTGAAAGACCGTGACTCTTCACTGTCATCTAGAATTGCTCTTGTGATTTAACAAAACATGACTCTTGTTCCCGTACTGTTCAGAAACTCCTTGTCTTGATGGTATGTGCCTTATCAATTATTATGGCCTAGCTGGCCTGCCCTTTGATATGATAGACTTTCACCTACGTTGTTGTAGCTCAGTGATTACCTCGAACTCTTACCTGTTTCAGAGGCTTTACCTTGATTAGATTACATTTCATGAATTTTTTTCCATGTGTTAAAGATTGTCTTGAATGTGTCACTTGTCATAGTTCTTTTATCAAAGTGTTATTCTCCTGTATGCTGTTAGGTTTAATCAGTGTGGTTGAACCCAATATGAGGTTTTGGGAGTTGGCTTTAGAGCACTGTTCTCTGTGTCCCAGGCTTTCAGAGCAGGTTAAATAAAGGTTTCATATACTTAGGGATCGGCATACCAGAAGTTATCTACAAGTGCCTATGGATTTATTGCAGGTACATGTTTCATGCTATCATGATTAGGAAATACTATGCTTACCCTTGGCTGAAATACTGCATAGTCAGATACGTTTACTGTATATGGCCTTTGGGCTGCTTATGCAGTTTGCATATAGGTGGCTTTGTGGAGCACAAACTTGACTTGTCCTGTGATGCTGCACACAGCAAGATTTGTCTGACCTGCTTCCTGAAGGGGTCAGTTCGACTTAAATGTATTTATGCTATTAGTCTATTTTAGTATATTTTGCAGTTTGAGTTGCTTTGATGACTTTCTAAGTTACTGTGTGCAAATGTAAGCAGAATTCTACAAGATGTTTTCTGCTGTCCCTAAATGTGTCTCTGTCAGAGAGGTTTTTGCTTTCTAGAAGTTTAGCTTGTATCTAACATTGGTAAGCTGCAGCTTTTCTTATTTAAAATGTTTGATGGAAGAATGACATTACAGGGCCTCGGTGTAAGACCTTGTCTCTTTGCTGTTGGTGTTTTTCTCCCATCTTCTCACTAACAACTGCTTAACTATTTACCTATGAATGAATGTAACATCTGTATAATATTAAAATTTGACGGGTGTCACTAGGAGTAAGTTGAAACCTTCTGAGACCAGCAGAGGATTCAGATGTTAACTTTCATTTTAATATGCAGGAAAACAGTAAAGGGACTGTGTAAAATTAGAGGACATGCACTATTTTCCAGCATGCTCTATTTTTAACTCTGGAAAGCATCCAGGCCCCAGATGAAGGAGCTGTTTGCTTGAGGGATCAAAAATATACACAGAGTGCAACATTCAGAGATGTCTCAAGACACACCTTTCCCGCTCCTGTTGTCAGCAGGAGGATGTGCCAGAAGCTTCCTGCCTGGCAGTTCAGGGGCTGTGTAAGTGGCTGGAGGAGAATGAGCAGGCATGTGCCAGCATTGTCCCCTGGTCAGACAATGCCTGTCCCTGTGTTGCTTCTGCAGCATCACTGGTGATGTTCACAATGCCCTTCTCAAACAGAAATGTCTGTGTGGTCTGCAAGATTTGGAAGGAAAAATGAGTGTCTGGCAGGATGTGGGGAGGAACCCCTTTTAAGAAGGGTGGGGGTGTATGGTTCATGATTTAGTGGTGTGAAAGCAAGTGTTTCATAAAGTATGGGGAAAGAGGTCAGAGGAAAATGGATATTGGTTAATTTGCTTTTTTTTAAACTGAGTTACTTAAATACAGTTCATTTTGTCAGTTCAATCTGCTTGTGAAAATGTAGTTATGGGTTAAGTAAGATGGTATATATTTGCAGCCTTGTGTCAGGCTTTACCTTACAGTGAGATACTGTACATTCTACTTACTAGTCCACCAACAGGAGTGTAATAAGATTGTTATCCAGGAGTGCTGAATCAAGACAGGCTTTCATTAACAGAACTGGAAGCTTGCACTCGAGATAGCAGAAGGTTCATCTTTCCATATGTGACTGAGCTCTGTTTGAAAGAGTGGGAGGTTTAGAAGCTCATCTGTTGCATTAGAACACCAGATTGGGCAGGGGAGAAGGGCTGCATTTCGTCATGTCCAAGTTGTGTTGCAGCCTTGGTTGTGTGGTGCTAAGACAACAGTGGCAGATGGGAGTGCTCCAGCACCCTGCACACACCTGATTGATCTGTTAAGTGGGTGCTGTTCCCTGAGCCAAGAGACTCCTCCTTGCAGCACTCACCTGAGAGGTGCCGGTGGCATCAGCCCCAGGGGTGGAAGAACAGGGCAGTCTGCTTGTCTGTGCCAAAAGAGGATGTGTGGAGTTCATCAAACCTCCCAAATTGTTTTCTAAATTGCAAAAGCTTTGGAAGATACTAGGGCAAGTCAGAAATTATTTTCCTTGCGCCCACAGGGAAAGGCTGTGGTTTGTGTAAATCTGTGTCACTGACTGGCACAGACAATTCGCCAGTGCTCATCCTGTACGACTGCAGGCTGCATCTTTGAGTATGGCTGGTGGTTGCCATGCAATGGGCTGCTACTTTGCCCTGTGCTGCTGACAGGTGACAGCTCATGATCGGTGTTTCCAAGCCTGGTACCCACAAGCAGTTTCTGACCAACTTTTCCATCTCTTCTGCATTGTTTCAGTTTGTTCTCCTCTGTGGTCTCTGCTCAGCCTGTTACTGGTGCCCAACAGTTATGCCTCTGTCAGAGGCACCAGCTCACTCCCTACCCACAGCCTGGGACAAGTTCAAGAGCTCTGCAGTGCTGCTGGTGGATTGCTGCTTTCCTCTGTCCCTTAGCTGGGTACAAGAGTGACTTGTGACTTTCTAATATGCATTTGCAAGTAGGTGTTGCACCAGGTGACACATAGTTCCTCTCTCTGGATGTGGTTGTTGACATCAGTCGTTGGGAATAAACCTTTGAAGAAATAGCAGTTAGAGCAACAAGAGGTTGAGAAATATCAGCACCAAAACGTTTTTGGTCAAGTTTTCCAATCTGATCAATGTTGACGTAGTATTGCTCGACTTGGAAAGCCCTGATCCATACACATGTATGGAAATACTTAACCTATGTCACTTCTCTATAGTTCAGATACACTCTAATGTAAGGCTGCTGAATCTGTAGATACATGAGGTTCACTTCTGATGAGAATTTTTCATTAATATATTTTTCAGGGTTTTTCCAAGTCTTTCTTAGCCGTTTTCAACAAGCAGACTTTCTTTCTCTAAGCAAATTTTTCATTAATATTTAATCCACATTTTAAATACATTTATTTAACACTTGTTGACTGTACAGTTGTTTTTTCAGTTCACAGTCCAGATGTGTGGGGCGCACTTATATGCTTATGTAACCCAACTTTTAAGTTACCTTCTCACATAGCCATTTGTGTAAAACTAAATAAAATGTAACTTGCTTCAATTTGCAATTTTATTTAATTTCACCCATACTTCCTTTTATTTGAGTGAAATCAGAACAGGCTATTTTGTAGCTCACTATTAGTGCCCTGTTGCAACTATGCTGTGACATGCAAATGATATTGGAGATCTTACTTCTCCCTTTCTTGCTAAATTTTTATAAATTACTCATACTGATTTTTATTAGATTCTTAGGGTGAAGTGAGGAGAGTTCTCTTCCAGAGATGTTCTCTGCAGCTTTCCTCCCAGCCCTTCAGGAATTGGTCACAGGAAAGAATTTATCAAAGCCCCAGAGCAGCGTTATCAGCTTTTTAGTGGAGTTTTACGGCTTTTTTTTTTTTTTTTTTTT
>VZTJ01006669.1:147537-168318 GCA_013397795.1 Orthonyx spaldingii
TTTTTAGGGGGGATGGGACAGGTAATACAGGTAATTGGGGATATTTTCTTACTTTTAAGTAGAATTTCTGGATTTCATTTCATATGCTATTTGTAATTTTTAAACCAAAGGTTTAAGACTGAGTTATTTCCTGTGTTGCTAAACATGCATAAGTATGCTCCATGACAAATCTGGAGGAGTTTTTTTCCTATCACGTTCATGTATGTCTGCTTTTATTGATGTTGACACCAGTCAGGTTCTACTGGAAAAGGGGAAAAAAAATCCAACCAAACAGCCAGCTGATTTTCTTTTGGCTTCCCTGTTGAAGACCAGCAACTTGAAGGTATAATGAATACTGACTGAACCAGCATTAAGAAAAGCTAAGCAACTTTACAATGTTCCCTTCTACACCCTTTTATTTACACTGATTAAAAAGATGCTAGGGAGAATGAGGAGTGGTGGGCCTCTTGCTTGTATCTGGATCAGGTGTAGGAAGTGTTTGTTTCTTGTATGAGTAGTCTAATTAGGTTTTCTTGGCTGGAAGGTTGGAGGTTTAAAGACTTATCCTGCACAGCTGAGAAATAATCAGAGACACCGTGGAGGACTTAGTGATGGTAACTGAGCTTTCTTTGCTGTTGGCCTTTAAATATATGCTGCTGGGAGCAAAACTGTTGATTTTGTGTGGATTACTTTACACCAGTCCTTGAATTGTGACTGCTTCCTCTTTCAGGTCTGATTTGTATCTGAGAGGAAGAGGAGGGGTGGGATATCAGCTCCCAGTACATACTTTGCTGTTTCTTACTCATACTAGATGAGTCACATCCATGCCAAACCCAAAGCCGCATCACCAGTGGTGACTCTGCGGATTAGAATGTGTCACTCCTGAATGAGGAGTTCCTGGATACTATTTGTTGTGTGGATTAGGTACCAGCTGAACCTGTAAAAGCATTTAGACAGGTGCTATGAATAGGCTTTCCTTTACAACATGATAAAGCTTGTTTCAGGTGATCAGAAAGGTCACTGCTCATGTTCTGTAACCTGCCATGTCCTCAAAGCCATCAGCAATGCAGTCACGTTACTTGTAAGTTGTGCTTTTGAGTCTGCTGTGGTAGAAATAACAGCAAGTGTTGCAAGGTAAGGAGACATGAGTTTGAAAATGGTTTGAAAATCCAAATATTTCTGGTTGCTGACTTGCACTGGAATGCTGCACCTGCACCGTTTTCCTTGTTAATTCAGATAAGCAGTGCTACCGAAGTGACTGACATTAGCAGTAATGAAGAGACATTGTGATCAGAGCCCCACAGTTCTGTTTGGCTTGGATGCTGTGCTGGAACCAGACTCCTGGGAAGAGGCAAATGGGGGTGTGAGACAATAGCTCACAGCAGCACAAAAGACAGTGACATAAGAGATGGGTGGCAAGGTCTAAAGAAGGGCAGTGATAAAAACAAAAGGTGGTAATAGTGAGACTGGTCTAAGGAAGTGCAGGATACAGTTGTCCTGACCTCATTGTCCACAGATACTGTCCGCTGAGTGATCAATCTCCTTTATGCCTCCAGATAGAGGCTATTATCCCCTTGTTCTCTACCCCCAGCCCTACATTCTCCACGACTCACTTTTCTGAATGGTAAGACCGTAACAGTGTCTTCTTCCTTCAGGCTACGACTTCTGCCAAGTCCTCCAGTGGTTTGCTGAGAGGGTCGACCGAATCATCCTCCTTTTTGATGCCCATAAGCTGGATATATCTGATGAGTTTTCAGAGGCCATTAAGTCATTCCGAGGCCAGGATGACAAGATTCGAGTGGTGCTTAATAAGGCTGACCAAGTGGACACACAGCAGCTGATGAGGGTCTACGGTGCACTCATGTGGTCCCTGGGAAAGGTGATCGACACTCCAGAGGTCCTGCGGGTCTACATTGGCTCCTTCTGGGCCCATCCTCTCCGAAACACAGACAATCGAAGACTCTTTGAAGCTGAGGCACAGGATCTTTTCCAGGATATCCAGAGTCTCCCACAGAAGGCTGCTGTGAGGAAACTCAATGACCTCATTAAAAGGGCAAGACTTGCAAAGGTAAGAAAAGATAAGAAAACGAAATTGAATGAGTAGTCTCTGCTGCTCTTTCAGTGTGTCCTTTCTCACCCTTCCCAGTTTTCCTCTTGCCATAAACTGTATCTTAGCAAATGGATTGAATTGTCACTTTTTCAAGGAAAAGGTAGTCATCTGGGGAGAAAGTTATTGGTAACAGACAGGAATACTAATTTCTTGTGCAGTTATCAAACAAAATGCGTTTGCCTTGAAACACATTTTAATGTGAACTTCTAATTAAAAATGAAGAGGACTTGCAATTCCATCAGTATATGAATAGTTGTTTTGGGATGTGTACCACTTCCTGAGTTAGCTTATTTAACTTTCTGAATATGAAGATAGACTTTCGGGGATTTTTTGGTGGGGTTATTTTTCATTATTTTTGGGGGTTTGGGGCTGAAGGGGGGAGGGAGGGCTCTTTGGAGGTTTTTTGTGGTCTGAGCTTTAGGGTACCCTGTAGAAGTTGCTTCTTTGAAAATTCCATTTAAAATCACAATGATGTTGTGTTAAAATTTGCTCTGATCCCAGAGCAGCCTCAGATCCAGTCTATTTTGTAAGTGTTGGCAGTGTTTTGTTTTCATTTGTTATAATAATTTCGGCATTGAAGGAGTGTCAGTTGAGTAATTTTTAGATATTTCTGTGAAATGTAAAATAAAAATGGATAAAGGTAAATACAGAATGCAGTGCTCTTAGGGATATGTTAGTCACGGAAGGGGAATAAACTGTTTATCTGCAGGAAAGCAGCAGTGTAATCCAGTGTCTTTCAGCCTTCCAAACTGATCTCAAAGTACTGACAGTCAAAAATCACTTTATACAGTGTTATATGGGGGATTTCTTTTACCTTATTTCTGTGCTACCCTCTTCTTAATCTCTTCTAAAGAATTTACAGTAACTAGAAACAAAGGCAAACTCTTAACATGCTGTCAAATTTGGGCATTAGGCTTTTTTTTTTCCTAAGTCCTGTGACTCACTGTCACATTTTGAAGATGGGGACTGTTCTTATCTACAAGAAACACATGTGCATACTGGCAGACCTTAGACCACTTAGAATACATATGTGAAACTCTTAGTGCTTGTGAATTATAAACATACTTTCCTGGGTTTGATAGAAGTATTATTTTAGAGAAAAAATCCATAAAATTACTTACAATTACTTATAAACTCTCTTAAAAATACCCTAATTGAATCCATTCTGTAATTCTGCAGATATACTCATATCTATACCCTTAGAAAATTTCATAGATTTATTCTTCTTTATGCTGGGTTTTTTTTCTCCTCTATAGAAATGTAAACTTATTTGCAATTAAAATGCATACACTCTTTTTAAATATAAGGAAGTGTTGTTGTGTGAAATTTGTGAAATTAAGATGTGCATATAAAAACTGGTTACATAATTTTTCTTTTACAAGCAAAGATTTTTTTTTTCCTGTTTCCTCCTTAATAAGTAAGGAAATGAATGGGAGAGCAATTACCATGTGCAGATTGTGCAAGGTTTGTGTAGAATACTATAATGCACAGTCTGTCATGGTTCCATAGGCATTAAGTATTACACTTACACAACACCGAAGCAACTTGTTCTACTGATGCTTTTTAATGGTTTTAATGGTAGTTTGTATTCCCCAGTCTTCAAAATTTCACCTGGGTATTGCTCAACAGTTTGATAGAAATACCTAATTTTTAACTACTTTTTTCTGCATGTGTGAAAATTGTAAGTAACTTCTGTTTTGCGGACAGCTGCATTCTTTTTAAATGAACAAGGACCTGAGTTCTCTAAAGACACCCTGTTGTGGAGGTCTTTTGTCTGCCATGGTCCTGGCCAGGTCAGAGCTTAGGACAGCAG
Source organism: Orthonyx spaldingii (assembly GCA_013397795.1). Taxonomy (NCBI): domain Eukaryota; kingdom Metazoa; phylum Chordata; class Aves; order Passeriformes; family Orthonychidae; genus Orthonyx; species Orthonyx spaldingii. The sequence continues at coordinate 151,440 of VZTJ01006669.1, forward strand.
TCTGATAACATCAAGATGTGATAGTCGTGCATTGGCTTCTAAAAGAACGCTGCCCTGGTGCCTTCCCTCTTGTGTGCAAAATGAGTGTCAGTGTCCGCACAATGAGCTGGATAAGTGAACTCACCTCAGTCAGGAAGCGCAACCACTGTTTCTGTTGTGGACCTGATCGCTTACTCTGTGGCCAAGCAGATCCTTTTGGTGTTGAAAGGTGATGGGAGAGTGGCAAGAGGGAAGAGATGAATGGTTCAGAATAAAGGTAGAAGGAAGGTGGCATGGGCAGGATGGATATTTTGATGACAATGCAAGAATCCACGTGTTTAAAGACTTGTCATCCTAAATTAATGTCTTTCCTTATAAGCTGGAAAGGTTCTACTTTTCTCCCTAAGGCTTTGCGAGACAGACATGGCATGCTGTTCCTATTGGAACTGACTTCTCTGTCATCTGCATAGGTTGCTGCATAAATATAGACTATAGATACTCACTTTTCTGTGAGTAAATACGTAGAAATGCAATATCACTTCAAATAGATAGCCCTATTTAGCGTACTTGGATTACCGGAGGAATTATCCCGTTGATTCCCACAGTGGTTGGTGAGGCAAACGAGTTACAAATCATACAGATGGACCAGTATGGCTGGAGCTCTGTGTAGTGCCAGGATGTGTGTTTGGGGTCTTGCTTTTCCTCTTGCTCTTGGTACTCATAGAATGCTGTACCAGGCTTCTCCTTAAAACTGCAAGTGTGCATCTGTATTTCTTTGAAATGCATTTCCTCTCTCTCTGCTCCTCAAAGGAATGCTGAAAGCAGCAAAAGCTAATAATAACTAACTGACAGCTAACTGTTCGTGTAAACATAAAGGTCCAGAAACAGTAGTTGACAATATCTTCCTTAGGGAAACATATTTCTGTTTCTTTTTATGACCTAGGCGAGGAATACTAATGTTAAGTGTCAGCAAACAGTAGTTTTGATTTCAGTTTTTCTTCTTTTTAGGTTCATGCTTATATCATCAGCTATCTGAAAAAAGAGATGCCCTCTGTCTTTGGAAAAGAGAACAAGAAGAAGGAACTGATCAACAAATTGCCAGAGATCTACATCCAGCTGCAAAGGGAATACCATATCTCAGCGGGAGACTTCCCCGAAGTTAAGAAAATGCAGGTAAGATGGTAGATTACCAGTCCACTGAAATAACTCTTAATTTTGTAGCAGGATTGCCAAATTGGAAAAGGTAGAACAGAGTATCTCAGCGTTACAACTTAGGATCTTCAGCAGTAGAGCAGTTGAAGTGACAATCATTTGTCTGATATGAGGTTAGAGTGACTTGGAAGTGGTACAGACCAAAAATTGGTAACTTGCTTTGTGTGCACTCACTGATACAGGACTACATAAGGAATATGAAAGTAAGGAATAAGGAATCTGACCTTCTGTCCTTTTAGTCAGTACTTGGTTCCTCATGGCAGATAGTACTAAAAGTTTTATGCAAATAAAATGGCAGTGAACACTCACAGGTTAAGGGGCTTCATGTTTTGAATCCTAAATGTGGTTATATTCATCATTTTTGTAATGGCATCAAATATTAATGTAGGTGAAGATATCCTTAGTCATAAATTCATTTTTATTCTACTCTGTTCCTGTTTTTACTGGTACTGTTTGCTAGTGAGTAACAAAGGCAATGTGTTACTTGAAAAGTCCATCTTAAAACCTATTGCTTGTGAAAATAGTCTTTTGATTTTTTTGTGTCCTGTTAAGATTGTATTCTGTGAAGGAGAGAGAGAGAAGTTCTTGGTTTATATTCACAACTAATTTCTAAATAGCTTTTGTCTCTTCCTCTTTTGGACTTTCTGCAGTGTTTCACCAACTTTCTGTCACTTTCTTGCCTATTTATTTCTATTCCCTGATATAAGTTGTTTAGAAAGTATCTTAGGGAAAAACAAATAATGCTGTGTTAGCAGTGATTTCAAATTTATTCCTCAAGCCTCAACTGGCAATTTTTGGGTCTCAGATTACAGGCTTCTTATATGGCCTTTGAATTAAAGGATAATTCAGCTTGGAAACTGAAGAACAAGAGATCAGGAGACTGCCATTTGCTCTGACCATGGACTAGTCATAAGTGTGATGGAGGATGTTTTTCAGATGTATCATTCTGAGCGTATATGTGGTAAACTTGCACAGCTAATCATCAGGAGTGATGATTGGCAGATTATCTGTAGGAAGGCTCAAGCTTCTTTCATGAACTAAAATATTTAATCTGGGAGTCAAGTATCGGCATGAGTTAGCAAATCATAGATGAAGCACAAGATGGATTTTAGCTGAGTTTACACAGGCAGGATTGTTGGAAGGGTTTCATGAGGTAGGCTTTGAAAGGGGATTTTGTGGCAAAAGTTGACTTTCTTCCCTTGCTGCTTTTGTTTGTGATGCAGAATGAGAGAATGAGAGATTTGAATATTGAAACAAAATGTGAATGAAACTTTCGAATTTAACTGTGCATGTCAGTTAAGCCTCAGCAGCAGGTGGCAGCAAATATGTCCAGGAGAGATCAGTCATTTCTGTAATGAGGAGCAAAATTGTGAGAAAGCAAAACTATGCCAAAACAGATAGCAACTTGACTTTTGTTTCCTGAGATTTATTGCACAATATAAATTTATTCTGATCAGGTACTGTAAATCAGGTGATTGTGTATAAATGTCACCTGAATAGAGTTATTGCTTGACTGTTTTTACCCTGTGCTCCAGGTTTCTTGGGTTCATGTCATTATCATTTTGATATGTATAGGAGCAGCTCCTTGAGGTGATGGGATTTGTTAAAGCAGAAGGTGGGAGGTGGTGGTGATGTTTGAGGTTTTTTATCAGTTTCCACTGCAACTTTGTCTTCCTGGCAAGCATTTTGCATATAGAAATAATTTAATAATTGCCTAAAGTGTTTTTAATTTTCCAACGCTGTGGCATAAAACATGCTTGGGCTTGTGTTGGAATAGTACATATCACCTAGGTAAACATCTCACTGAGATTAGTAGGATGAAAACTCCACAAATTCTGCAGGGACCATATGACTTTTTGAGTTTTGGCAGCACTGCTACAAAACACTGCTGCTGTTATGCCAACTCAGCTTTTCTTTATTGGTAAAGGACACTTCTTCCTGACCTAACCACAACCAAGATGTTTAATCTATAAAATCAGATCAGTCCTGCAAACACTTGATTTTACTTTTTGCTAGCAGGATTGAGGACTTACTTGCATGCTTTGCTTTCTTTGACATTTGGAAGAAAGTCATCAAATGGAAGGTTGCTGGGTAAAATTCACTAACTGCTGTGGTTTTCTCCACTGCATTTTGAAAATTGTATTGTAAATGTAACTTAATAGACAAACTCATGTGCTGATGAAAAATTGTCTTAGTGTGTTTGATCCATATATTGGTTGTGTAGTACATATGTGTCCGGTTTTATTCTCCTTCAAGAGGAGTTTCAGCTATAGAAACAGCTTCAAAAGATACTTATTTTAATTGAATTATTACTTGATTATTTTAATTTGAAGCCCATTCTTTAAACTTTTCAATGTATTGGAATTGTTTTTAACTACTGTTACTGTGTCATTCACAGGAGCTTTTGGAGAATTGTGACTTCACTAAATTTCATTCTTTGAAACCAAAGCTAATTGAAGCTGTGGATAACATGCTGGCCAACAAAATTGCCGCCCTGATGAACATAATCAGACAGGAAGAGAGCAATATGCCTACAGAGATGGTACACGGTGGAGCATTTGATGGCACCATGGCAGGACCTTTTGGCCATGGATACGGGGAAGGTGCTAAGGAAGGAGCTGATGAAGAGGAATGGGTTGTTGCAAAAGACAAACCTGCTTATGATGAGATTTTCTACACTCTGTCACCAATCAATGGCAAAATATCTGGGATTAGTGCAAAGAAGGAGATGGTGACTTCTAAACTACCCAACAGCGTCTTGGGGAAGATCTGGAAACTTGCAGACTGTGATGGCGATGGGATGTTGGATGATGAAGAGTTTGCATTAGCAAAACATCTCATCAGGATTAAACTGGATGGGTATGAACTGCCTGGCACGCTGCCTTCCCACCTGGTGCCACCATCTCACAGGAAACCTTTCCAGACAGCAGAATGAACAATACAAGGAGAAGAATGAGGATTTTGAAAATCCCACAGGAAATGTGTTGAAAATACCAAAATCTGAAATTAAGCTTAGATCCTTAAACCTCACAGCACATTTCACGCAAGCTACTGAAGTTATGAGCATGGCAGCAGGGAAACATTCATGTAGCTGTCCCTGCTGACCTTCACTCAGACATGCTTATCACAAGTGCCTTATAATAGCTCTGTCATAAGGTGAAAATGTTTTTGTAGTCCTGTGTCCCTGTCTTGCTGCCTTTACAACCATAAAGCAGAAAAGACCATGATATAAAAATTGCTGACCTTCACCAAACCTAAATACTTATCAACCCTAAGTTTCTCCAAACTATTTTAAATAGCACATGAAAGCTCAAAATGTTAAATTCACCTGCTTGTGCAAGGAATCTTTAGATGCTAAAAATGTACTTAAGCCACTGAGTGAATGTCAGCACCTCTATAGTCTAAGAAAAGGCTGATATAAAAAGAAATTTTATTTTTGTTCTTTTTATTATTTAATTGGAGTTAGAAAAAGAAGAGTGATGAGGAGAGTCTTGTAAGTGCTCAGAATATGAGCAAACTTGTTTTAAAACTTTAGATTGTAGCTAGAACTGCAAAATATTACAATTATTCTTTCAATCTGTCATTGTGTCTTATCTGAAGAACAGTTTCTTCAGTTTTACACAGCACTATGAATGCAGTATTATTATTAGAAGAACTGAGATCTCCTTTGTTCCTTGGATTTAGAATTTTCTTTGCGGTTTAAGCTTAGCTTCTCTGCAGACAATGAATTCCTGAATGGTTCAAAGTGAGAGCAGAATGGTTTCTTAAACTTAAGAAACCATGTTTGCATTGAAATTAAGCCTCATTTTCTGTTCAGAAAAGGTTTATTGCTCAAAGTCAGCCTCTTCAAAGCACATCACATTGACTCAAGATATTTTCATTGGTATTTAATTTCTATTTACAGCTAATTATACAGTTATGTCTGTGTATTTTTTAATATAGAATATATTTAAGAGAATTTTTTAACACTTTCTTTTGCCAACCTGTAGCTGACAACCACAAGAGAGAGATTCAATTCCCATGGTGGCAGATTTGAAGGAGGGGGAGGCTAACAGGAATTTTTAGTGTTGTTCGTAATAAATGATAGACTCATCGCTCCAAATATTACTCCGTTATTGAAAGCAATCTATGGAAGGAATGGATACTTAATAAACATTTATCTTCCAACAACACACAATCGAAGTTGAACATACTGTCTGCTTACAACTGATTTTCATCAGTACCTTAAAAGAAGGCAAGTTTTTGGCCCTATGAACTTGAGTCTTTCAGGGAGGGCCAGTTCCTTCTTAAAATCAAACTTGGAAGTCAGTTCTACTCTATGTGTGTGAGCAGGAATTGACTTGTATTCCATCTGTAATATGAAATACCCTACACATCAAAGGTACTGTAGTTTTGAGCACTTTTTTGCCAAGTCTCAGTTAGTGGCAGCAGTAGTGCCTTCTGAGACACAGCAGGCCAAAAAGTGCTTTAACATCCTTGCAATAGGGGTGGGGAGGGAAATAGTTTGGATATTGTATCCCAGTTAAGGTTTTTTTCACACTTCCGTGTTCAGTTTTGTGTGTGATCTAGGAAAAGCCTCATCTTCTTTTTTCAAATCATACATTTGTAGGTTGTCAGGTTTAATACTTCACATCTTTCTGGACCTCTTATCATTCTGCATCAGTTCTATTCTGAGGTGCAGTTTCCATGAACTTTGTCAGGGCTCTTCCATGAGAAAACAATTGCGCTATTTTAAGAAATGGCAGAACACCACCTTTACCTTGCCAGGTTTCTGGGCCTGTATCAAGGATGTCCTGGCATACTTAAATTGTTCTGAGGACTTGATTTGATTTTTTTTTTTTAATTCTTAGATATTTTTCCTAACATTCAAGCATACCAACTTTATTTCTGTTAGACCTAAATTAGGAGCCAGATTAGCCTTAGTGCATCTCTGTGCACTTTAGGAGAGCTGTGAACTTTGAGTCTATCTGTGTGACTGTACATCTGCAGAGTAACTATTTCCTATGTAATTTATTTTTGATTGAACAAAAAGTAGTCTATAGACATGGCAAGTGTTAAGAAAAAAAAAAGGCTGCAGAAATAGTAATGTGTGTTTGTTTGTGCGTGGTGTCTGCAGTCAGTACCACTTTATACACTACTGACCAGCTTAGTACTAGTGACTAGCTTAATCAGGAAAGCCACCAGGAGAAAGAATGGAAGCTTGTGTATTGTGACTACTGCATTGTAGGCAAAGCTGAGAGGATCTGGAAAGCTGCTGTATAGCAGCACAGGGCTACAGGGGTGAACCCCTGTTTGAGTTCCCATCACATGTAGCTTTCAGGGGTGATGCTCCAGGCATATTGGAGCCATGTGATCCCATGCCATTAGAAATACCCTCCTTCAGTGAGAGGAGCAGGATAGTTTCAGTGGTTTTATTTTTCTAGTTTTATTGGTAGTAAAATGGAGAACACAGCCTTTTCTCAGTCTCTGCGGCAGTATGGTAACTTGGTCTTGAGGCAGACAAATTGAAATGCATCATTTTGGTAAGTTAAAATATGTTGCCTAGATGGGGTTGTAGTATTTTGCTTTGTGTTCCTGTAGAATTGGGAGGATGAATGCATGAAGCATGTGTAGGAGTAGAGGTGGATTTTCTCTGGCTGTCTGGAGGAATAGGAGTGTTTCATGGTTGGCATCCACAGCTACATAAATGTATTTCTGGGTATGTGGTACAGTGAACTAGCACCACACGTAGATGATAGGAATAAAGTACATTTCATGTGAACTCTAAACAGCAGTGTCTTGCACAACTAAACTGATGGAGTAGGTTGCTGTTGCTCAGGAGAGGGGATCTCTTCTCACTGCATCCTCGCAGGTCTATGGGCCTCCCCCATTTGCTTTGCTGGCTGTCTGCAAGCCCATTCAGTTAAACCAGCCACACACAACTGTTTGGATAATGTTCTGTGGAGTTAGGGAATCCATATGTTAAAAGCATGAGAAGTGAGCAGGATTGTCTTCTCTCATGGTAGTATGCACTAAGTAGTTATTGGTAATAGCAATATGAGGTATTCTTTGGTGTTCAGTTTGTTGCTAATATCTGCTGAAGAGAGGTGAAGATGTTGGATTTGTTGGACATTTTATGCCTAGGATTTTAATAACATTTTCTGCAAGATCATTCAAAGCTATCTGTAATTCATCCTGTGAAATCTGTGCCCACTGATGTAGTCTACTGTCTTCAACTAAAGTAGAAACTGCTGCTTTTAGCTTTTCTCCAACTATTCCACAACACAGTTTTAATTTGCAAACCTAGTACTGTTCCTTCAGAATTTATGAGGTTTTGTTGTAGAATGGAACAGAAAATGTGGGACTACCACTCATAACCACAATGCAGGATACCAAGAAGCTGTGACAGCTTCAAATTGGAGAGTTTAAAAAGATTTTTAAATCAGAGTGAAGTCCCAGTTGTTAATTGGGCATGGTGTGGATTTGTGTGGAACCTGGTCTCAAAGCAGCAGGTATCTGGTCCCTGGCTTTCAACATTGTTTATTACCAACACTTGAAATGCACCCTCTTTTTATTTTCGTCACTTCCTTCCCTTCACAATGTGCACTCATTTTGGTGGCTCTGTAGATTGTTGGGTCTCAAGCAGAGTTTGAAGTGTATGGTTTGATGGATATGTCTAACTTAGCACTGAGAGAATGAACATGAACTTTGTTTTCTATTTCACATACTCACCTTTTCTAATATTTTTGTTAAATACTGTTTTCACTTCAGAGACACTCTGATTTTTGAGGAAAAGCTTTACTGTGCAGTGTGTTTCAGTTTGTCCAACTAGGCAAACAAAGTTTTAAGTTCATTATTGTTGCACTTTTATTACACAGTAAATTCTTTGCAGATACTGTAATATATTTTAATATGCTTTGTAATCATTTTTAGAAAGCGGTGATAAAAATTGCTGATTTAATAAACTAATATTGAACTACCAGAGGTTTTGGTTTGTATACTTCTTTCTGCAAGATGATCTTTCAGTGACTCGAATTTTATAATCCTGCTACTTAAGGCTCACAGGCAGAGTAGCTATTTGGCAAGCTTCTGATTTTCCCACCTCTGTTTATGTATCCATAATAGGTTCTGGCTATTTCTTTTCTGTGCCCTTGAACTTGTCGCTGAAATTACTGCTCATGCCAAGGCTTGACTCCAGAATTAAATTTATCTGTAAAGAATTTAAAAAACACCCACAAACCTCCAGCACCTCTCTGTAATTAGCATGTTATAACAGAATGTAACTTTGGTGCTTCCTAGTGTCTATATGTGGAAGTTTTGTAAAGTCGAAGTGTGGAACATAAATCTAAAACTTCCTGTGTGGATTGAAAGTTTGAAACTGGATCTGAGAAGTGGTGCTTTTAGCTTCAGTGGGGGTACTAACCTTGAAAAATAAGAGTAGATTGAATAGCAGCTTAGCAAAAAGCACTTTGATGTGTTTGTCCCAAAAAATCCAAAGACAACTTCCACACCATGCTGCCTACTAAAGAATAACCATATCAATAGAACATTCACTGTAACATTGTGCTGAAATTAATTCCTCCTGCCCCCCTCTTTCACCTCTAAGCTCACATCTTACTTGAGGCATTTCCAGAGATGTGTGTGCCACCAGGATGGTACAGTTTAGCTATTGTTCCTGGTGTGGTCAGATTTCAGCTGCTGTGGAGTTCCTATGTAGCAGTGTTGGCAAACTGGGCTATTGGGCTCCTGGTGCCATATGTCAGATGAAAGCAAGTGTTTCACATGCAAACAGCATGTGGATTCCTGGAGGCTACATAGCTCTTGAACTGCAGCAACTTGCTGGAACTGCTCCTGGTAAAAGGAAAAAATAATCTGAAGAAGGTGAGGTTTTAGTGGGGTTTAGAGGTGGGAGAAGCTGCTCTTTGGGTTTTTTTTTTAATAGAATGTTGTTTTACATGCTTTGCATATAAGATATTTTGGACTTTGAAAAATTTACAGCATACTTCAGCAATTGTTCTCTCTAATCCACAATGTGTGTTTGGATAACAGGAAAAGTAGACAAGTGTCCATGCTACCAGTTTATAAGTTTTGCAGTAATTATTGCTTCTAATATTTGGCACTCTTAAACTGTGAAACATTTCTGTTTTAACTCCGGTGGCAGTACTCAACTTGGAAAATAAGAGTACTGGTGTGCCACTTGGTTTCTCCAAACCTTATTTGCTCCCATGTCTGGTGCATTTGTAAGGCCTTTGGAGCAGACACTACTCTGGGTTCCTCTGATCTTGCCATACTGCATGTACTGTGAGTGCAGAGGACCTTTTGAAAGCTTAGCCCTTGGGTTTGCCTGCCTGACTCGGGTAGAAAAACACAGGAGAAAAAGTTTGCTGCCTTGCCCTGCTCAGACAGGTGAACAAATGCATCTGCTGAAAGTGCCTTCCTTCACTCAGGGATCATGGCAATCAGCTGGAAATAAATATCCATACCCAATAAACACCACTTGTGATCAAAACACAGTCAGGAGGATGAGGTTGTTTTTCACCAATATGCTCGGAAGTTCTGAATCTATGTAGCTTTTCTGACCTGAGGGGAAAATATGGATGGAAGCCATAGTTCTGAGGCAGATTCCTCTCCCTTTTCCCATTGGAAAATTTCATGTTAGTACAGATTTGTATCTGGTGACAGACTGTTGACTCAGTTTCTGGTCCAGTGAATACTGGAAGCTCACTAATGCCAGGTCTAACTTGTTCTCCCACCTATTTTTTCTCTGAGATAGAGCTTGTCCATGTTCTTTTCAAAGTCTTGCTAGCTCAACAACCCATATTTCACTTCAGTCTGGAGCTCTGAAAATCTCATTGTAGTGAAAGTAGCTTGTGAATGGTATGTATCTCACCAGGTGCTGTATTTCAGATATACTGTAAGATTTCTGTGTTCACCCTTTTTAAATTTTTTAAAGAAAGAACTGCTGAAACATGTTTAGTGAATTCCTTTTCAGATAATTCTGTGGTTTTTTTCTCAAAAGGCATTCATTTTGTGTCTAGTCTGAAAGCAAGAAATTAACAAACAATATAAGTACAACCAGTAAGCTCAAGGCTTGGCAATTTTTGCCTACAATGAAGAGTAATTGCCATTTTTCTTCATTTTGTGTTACTGTGTCTTAGCTCTCACTAATCTGCTAAAATTTGCACCTTTAATGTTAATTGTTTATATGTTTTTGTTAAATGTTTATACAACATTTTTGCCAATGACCTTCAATCATTCCACATGACTGGACACCTTCACAAGGAAACTGGGATGACTGGGCTGGTTTGCAGTCAGTAATCTGCTGGTCAGAGTGGTGGAGGACCAAAACCTGAGAGTACACCATGGTGTGCACTGTCCCTGGGGGTAGTTGCAGTGTTCTGGCACTAAGGACGATGGCAGCCACTTCCATATGTGAATCCCACAGTTTTGTTTCATCAATAAGTGGAGCTAAATGCTTTATTAGCCCAACATACAAACAACCCCCTAAAATACAGTTGTAAAGAAGTTTTACTCTGATGCACCAGTCTTCCTTAGTAGCAATGAAAAAAATGGAAATATCTGAATTAAATGATAAAAATACACTCGTTAGATCTGGCATTGCCAACACAGTGATTTCTAAGGCCCACTTTCAATTTGATGTTCAAAATACTAAGGCTATCCTATCACCTGAAACCTTTTATCTATGTTTGTATGAAATGGAAAGAGACTGAAAGTCCTTTGTCCCATGTGTTCATCTCAAAAAGCCTTTGAAGCTCTTATGTTAACTATTTGAGGTTCAGAAACAGAAGGGAAATTTCAAGATAATATAAACAGCTCCAAGGAGAAAATGTCTTTAAGTCATGACTAAACAAGCAAACATATATTTTCTGTTTCAAAAAGATGACTGAACTTCTTCATGCCAGGAAAAATAAATCCATCTGATTTTGCTTTAAGCTGTCCTCTTTTGCAAATGCAGTGAGGGGCTCCAGTTCCTTTGGATGATGTAATTCAACTGTTCTGCTTGAGTTCTGCTCCCTGTTGATGTCATATCGCTGCTAGCCAACTATTCAAAGAAAAAGTTTAGACTAGAGCACGAGGAGGCTGAGGTTTATAACAACTCAGCATCCCAGGATGCCGAGTTAGATCCTCCCAGGCAGAGCTCAGCTTTAAGAGGAGCTGTGGCTCCATTCACCGTGGAGCCCCCTGCCTGCAGGTGGGTGGCACCCCAGTGTGGCTGGTGACATCGGTGCTGGCACAGCAGGTATGTAGGGGGCAGGGAAAGGGGGGTGCCTGGGGGTGGTGTACTGAAGTCCTTCGGGGAAAGAAGCTGAGAGAAGTATGTGGCTATTTTGGGACAAAGTTCAGCTGAGAGGCCTGTGAAAGCAGGGAATCTGTGCAGACTGAGCTGGAGGTTCCCATGCCTCTCCTCAGCTGCTTTGGACTAACCCCTCCCAACTTTTCTTCAGCTCTAGTATTCCACTCCCAAATGAGTGAACAGCTTCTTGCAATAACTTATTGTCTGCTCCTCTCCAGTCTTCTTGATATCCAAAGTACTGTTCCTCTGTGCCGCAATGAGGTCTAAGATTAGGTGTAATGTGTGGTTAGGAATGTGGTTAGGAAACATTCTGGGATCATGGTTCAGTTCACCTGTGTCCTCACTACATTGATGAAACAGAACATCAGCTGTTTGCTGCATCTGGGGAGGGTGGTAGAGGGAAGGGGTGGGACCCAGATTGCTGTCCCCAGGCAGCAGGATAATTTCTGTGCTTATTTGGCACATTGTGAACTACAAGACTGTAGCCCCAGGAGGGGGCTGCCTTTATACCCCACAAAGTCAATGTCCAGATGTTTGTTGTTTTGAGACTCTGACATGTGGAAGTAACATGGCTGGAGACACAGTGGGGGATAAAGAGCTGAGCTGTGATGCACGTGTTTACACTTAGCATGCTTATTGTCTTTGAGATTTGGGGAACGCTCTCCTTAGCAGGGATTAGAAAGGATTTTCATGCACTTTCAGAAAGGTGTGTAGGCAAAGCATACATAATGGAGGGGGATGGGCTGTGCCAAACCTTTCACCGAGCCACATGAATAGACTGGGCCCCCTGCAAGAGCAGGCATGAGTGTGGTCACATGGCTTTGAAATCGGAGCTGGCCTTGCTCAGTGGCAATGCAGAGCAGGGCTGTAGTAGCTTGGTGCAATGAAGGGCTCATTAAGTTATGGAACTCTCAGCTACAAATGGCCTTGGTGGGGATGCTTTGGCCCAGGAAGGTGTCTGCACCCAACTGTGTATGTGTATTCCTCTTTGGGAGACTCCCCCAGTCCTGTAGGCCAGGGCAATGATGAGGGGAAGCCAGTGCTGCTCCCTGGAGAGCACAGCCAGTGATGCCCTGGGAATGCTCATGGTGATCAGCCCTCACTGAGATCAGGGATGGGAGTGAGTATCAGCAAACTCAGCATCTGCAACCCTGTGACTGTCACTTATATGCTCTTTATGGCAGGGGAATTAAATATTTCTTCCCATCTTAGAGAGGAGCTGGGAATTCGCATACATGCTATGAGAGGAGGACAGTGATGATATTTTTTAAAAAGAATTCAAATATATAGAAATAAGTGTCATATCCCTCTGATTTACGTGGTGTTGCCAGGAGTGGAGGAGCAGTGGGGGAAGGGCTGGGAACTGTGGAGTTTTGGGGCTGTGAGACAGGCTGCTTGTGCATGAGGTCTGTTTGATCTCCACAGTCTCTGTTTTCCTCTTAAGCAGAACAAGATTGTGGGCAGATAAGAAAGGGTGTTAAGAAATCCTAACACGTCTTACTGACAGCTATTGTGCAGTGGGGAATCCCGCATCAGGATCCTTCCTGTTAAGAAACAAAGAAACACATCTGCCATCATGGAAAACCACTTCAGGCTGAAAACAACGCAAGGGAAGGATACTCTTTAGGCCCTTCTCCTTCCTGAAGCTGGCGGCAAGGCTTCCCTTCTCTGCAAAGGCACCAAGAGAGGGCCCATAATTAGCCTTAAGGGGTGATTTTTTCCTGATCCTTCCAGGAAATTGCACACAAATATTGTTGTGCCCTTCCTCTTACTTTGTTAGGATATAAATAACTGAGGAAATGGCTTTATTTATGGCTGTCATATAAGTGTCCACCATGTAACTTTGAACTTTAGATAGATATTCAGGAGTTAGTGAAATTTTATACCATGTCTTTGATTGCCTTGTATCATCATAAAAAGCAAAAGTAGTGATTTACACATTTAACCATATAGATAATAATTAACTTGCAATAGGGAGAAATGCCTGCATCCAGGACCAGTTCACCCACTGGCCCTCTGCTTTCTATTGGAAAGGAGCAAGGACATTTTCTCAACACCTAGCCAACCTGTGCCAGATTTAAATCAACAGCTTACAATCCTACCTTTTTAAGAATGTGGGTATAACTAAAAGTTAATAGTGGATGTTTTTTACCTTGACTTCAGGAAGGCTGTTGACACTGTCTCTCACGAAATCCTCATAGGCAAACTCAAGAAGTGTGGGTTGGATGAGTGGACATTGAGATGGATTGAAAACTGACTGAGTGGAGGATTCCAGACCATTGTGACCAGTGGCACAAGGTCTAGTTGGAGGCTTGTCATTACTGGTGTCTCTCAGGGTTCAATACTGTGCCCAGCATTGTTTAACTTGTTTATCAGTGACTTGGATGAAGGGGCAGATGCCTCCTCAGTAAGTTCACTGATGATACAAAACTGTGAGGAGTAGTCAATACTTCAGAGGATTGTGTGGCTCTTCAGGAGGACCTCGACCGGCTGGAGAGATGGGCAGAGAAGAACCTTCTGAAATCCAGCAAAGGCAAATGCAAGGTCCTGCCCCTGGGGAAGAACAACCCCAGGCACCAACACAGGCTGGGGGTGACCTGCTGGACAGCAGCTCTGCTGGGAGGGACCTGGGAGTCCTGGTGGACAACAAAGTGTCCCTGGGCCAGCAGGTCCAGGGAGGTGATCCTGCCCCTCCTCTCAGCCCTGGTGAGGAGGCCACATCTGGAGTGCTGTGTTCAGTTCTGGGCTTCTCAGTACAAGGGAGACATGGAGCCCTTGAACTGGGTCCAGTGGAGGGCTACCAAGTTGGTCAAGGGTGTGGAGCATCTCTCTCATGAGGAAAGGCTGAGGGAGTTGGGCCTGTTCAGCCTTGAAAAGAGGTGACCTCATTAGTGTGTGTAAAAATCTGAAGCGAGGGTGTCAGAGGATGGAGCCAGATTCTGCTCAGTGGTGCCAAGCAATAGCTCAAGGGGCAAAGGGCAGAAACTGATCCAAAGGAAGTTCCACCTGAATATGAGGAAAAGCCTCTTTCCTGTGCAGGTGACTGTGCACTGTAACAGGTTGCCCAGAGAAGTTGTGGAGTCTCCCTCACTGGAGATGTTCAAGAACCATCTGGATGTAATTCCATGCCATGTGCACTAGGATGATCCTGCTTGAGCAGGGAGGTTGGACCAAATAACCCACTGTGGTCCCTTCCAATCTGACTGATTCTGTGAAAAGCAAGACAGAAAAGAGTAGAATTATAAGCAGGCAACGAGTTTACAGAAGAGACAGTTGCTGAATTTGTCTCTAGTCTTCTGCCATCCTATTAGCGTTTAACAATTTTTAAGAATTGCATTGTATTAGTTATATTGTATTACAGTACTTTACATGCATTGTGATGCAGTATGTTTCATTGTATTAGTTGACTAGTCCAGGTCACGAGTCCAGGAATTTGAAAACAATATTTTGAGAAATAGCTGTAACATAAATATTCAGGTTTTTATTTTTAACAGCTTTATGTGACATTATATATGACATTTCTGTAGGGTGCACATGAAGATGCAGCTTCTAGTGATCAAGTTTTATATGTACTAAGTTTTGGGGGTCTCTTAATTTCCTCTTATGTGTTTGCTCCTGGCCCTTTCAGGTGCTAGCTAAACTATACTTGCCAGAAGGGAAAACACTGCTATTCCCTTACTTTATGTCTTTGCTTACAGCCCCTAATTTCAGATGCCTGCCCATTTTCTAATAGTGATTCCCAGCAGCAACTCTCTGATTCCTGACAATCATGCCAGGTAAATGTGTCCTGTGCTTGTGTGACCTTGTAAAGGCCAGAAAGGACTCACTGCTATAAGTCACCAGAATTATTTCCCCTTTTGTTATTAACGAGAAACCCATGAATAGTAAACTTTGGAATCGGCACTTCCAGCTTGACTCCAGTTTACCCTGCCAGCAGCAGGTATCTGTGCACAAAAGCTTCCTCAAAGCAGTGCTGAGCAAATTCCTAACACTTCACAGTTTCACCTTCTCATTTGCTGTATCCCCGTTTAACCACTTGGCTATCACTCTGATCTTTGTACTCTCTGCTGTGCTTTCATTTTCAGACTCCATTGCCAGGTTCAATTTTCCAGGTAAAAATTCCTTTAGAAGAGCAGAACCTTCAGTGCAATTATGCGAGATGCTCTTTACCAAAGCATCAGAGCTATGCATAACTTTTCAACTGGTTTATAGCAATTTTGGTGATGTTCATGTATTATTTTTGAGAGTAAGAATTGGACAGGGCCTGTGCCAACCTTTACTCATTGTGTTCTGATGGGTTAATTTCTTTCAGATCAGGTGAAAGGTTCATAGGTAGATCATAAATACTTGGTCTCTGTTCCTGAAATCAAAGGTCATTTTGAATTAAAGCAGTGAGGTGAATGTAGGAGTGGATCTACTGGAAGTCATTCTTCAGAAAAGCCAGCTGCTGAACGTCAGAAAGGACTTCCTCCGAAACTGGGTAAGTCCCTTTTTCTCATGTTCTTTGATCTTTTCTTTTCTTGTAATGTACCATTATGACTAGTTTTGGCCCTTAGTGCTTTTTGTGCATCCCGCAAATGCAGATAATCTCTTACAGATCTGTCTTCAGGTAATCATCTATCCATACAGGGAACATTTCTAACTTGAAGAGACAGGTGAGCTGTTATGTGAGGCAGTAACTCAACAAATAAGCTTCCTTTTTACCTAAATGAAACCAGTTCCACCATTATTCAGGGTGACTGCAGTGTTTGGATAGCAATGCTTAAAAAAAAAAAAGAAGCCTGTAGATGTTCTGAGAAGCATTTGACAAACTCAGAAATGGCATTATGATATGGGTTACCTATGTGGGTTATTACATGGGAGTGAGTTAATATCACCTCTCCAGCAGGGAAAGGCAACTCTTTGAATATCTGCTCTTCAAATGGAGTAAGTAGACAGTGCTGAACTAGCCCACAAGATAAGAAAATGTTGTGAGGATGGTCTCCATAAATCTATTTCAAACTTGCCAAATTCTTCCTTTCATTATGGTTTCATCTAGTCATGACCCTTCCCTGCGTTGTTGCTGAACTGTCAGACTTCAATGCTGTCCCTGTTCTGAGGAAGTCAAGCACTGAGGCTTAAGAAACATCTGCCCCAAAAAGCAATAATAAAAAATGCAGTAACAAATCATTGCTTCTGCACTTTCCACACCTTCTAATATTGTAAAATGGCTTTTTTACATATATATATATACATATATATATATATATATATATATATATGTATATATGTATATGTATACTACTCAGAGCATGGAAAACTGTCAGGCAAGGAATTTCGCTTTTGGAGTTGCTGCTATTGCTAGTTTCCTATTGCTGTCTTCTCCTGCTAGGACAAATCACGTTTTCTTTCCCA
>VZTJ01006669.1:171761-242054 GCA_013397795.1 Orthonyx spaldingii
TCCTTTCCTTCCTTTCCTTCCTTCCCTTCCTTCCCTTCCTTCCCTTCCTTCTCTTCCTTCCTTGCCTTCCATGCCTTCCTTCCTCCCTCTATCCCTCCTTTCTCTCTCTTTCTTTCTTGAAGAAAAAAAGATTATTTAATGTAATTTCAAAATCACAGTAAATTATTCTTATGTTTGTGTTATGGTTTTAATGTCACTTCTAGATGGCAAGTGGCATAAGGCCAAAAGGGAAACACCCAAGGCAAATTCTTGTTATATCATGTTGTATCACCTAAGCGCTGGGTGACCTCATTACTGGCAGCAATAAAACACATTTCTGTAAATGATCTTAACCTTTCACTTAGTGTGAGATTGGCTAAAAATATGGAGACTTTGGGTGGTAGTGCAGGTCTAAGCAGGATGTGGCAAACTTTGTTGAGACCATGGAGTAAAAGATGAGTCATTGAATGGGATTATCAGATCAACTTTTAAATTAAATGCATTGCTCAGAATAAAATTATTCTGCTAAAATAAAAGATTCATTTGAATTGAAATAAAAAATATCAGTATTTCCAAAAGGTTTGGTTTTGAAAATGCTCTATTTTTTTCACTTTTCAAAATCTCCTGCGTTTTTCTTTTTTTACTGCATTGTGGGTTTTTATTTTTGTTTGGTTGTTGGTTTGGTTAACTTCAGACTACTTTCATAGTTGGTTTGGTTAACTTCAGACTACTTTCATAAGTAGTATCAGTCCCCCTGCAAATCCATTTTTTTTTCTGAATTAACTCATCACGTGTATATGTGCATTGTCATAGAGAAGACCCAGTGAAACATGAAAAAGATGTTTGTTCAGTTTTAGAAGTAGAAGGTTCTCTGTGCCAAAAGTTAAGCTGGAGTCTGTATTGCCTGGCTGGTCTTTATAGGTAAGGATTGAGATAGAAGATATTTACTCAGACTTGAAGGATGGCATCTCTCTCATGAAACTCCTGGAGCTGCTCTCTGGAGAAGCTTTGCCCAAACCAAGCCGGGGAAAGATGAGAGTGCATTTTCTAGAGAACAACAGCAAAGCCATCACATTTCTGAAATCCAAGGTAAGTCACTATTGATATTAGAGATCATAACGGTTTATGTATGTTGCTAATTAATTATAGTAGCATGTTCGTTATAGTTTCCCCCTCTAGTACACAATAACATGTCTTCTGAAGACAGGCCAGGAATTTTATTAAAAGGAAAAAAATCATTGATTTCTAATTTCTTTGTTATTTGAGTAATATGTTTTAGAAACAGCTAATGTTCCTCTCCTTCGAAGGAAAGGAGCACTGAAGTGTGCTTCTTTTCTCTCCCTAGCCACCAGTTTTCAAAAAATATATATTGAAATTTTAAATCTTTGAGACCACTATCCCTTTGTCAGGCTTTTGCTGAAACTCACCATGAGTTGGTATAGGAGCTTGCAGGTCTGTAGTCCAATGGAAAGATGCAAACATAAAACCTCTTTGCTTAAGAAAATGGTCTGAACACCCTCTCCAGTAAGAATTTGCTACACTGAGAGCTGAACATGAGTGCTTTTATGTTGAACAGATACTGGTTTATTAGCAGGTACAAGTACAAGTGATTGGTCCTGAGAATATCGTAGATGGTGACAGAACCTTAATCCTGGGCCTTATCTGGATCATCATCCTTCGATTTCAGATTTCATCTATCAAACTTGATAAGGTAAAACTGTATCTTTGTCTTTTTGCTTGTGCAACTGAATCCATTTTTTTTTTCCTCAAAGAGACAAAAAAGTGACTTGGAGATAGAAAGAACATTCATTTTCTTCACCCTCTTCTACAAATTTTTTATGGACTTATGACTTCATGTTGAATTTCTCTGTCAACAGTTCTCTCTAGATTTGAGTCCCATGATGATCCTTTGCTCTTTCTCTGAAGAAACATATGTTTTTAAAAATTATTTAATATTTACTCTAAGTACATGAAAAACAAGATTCTATAAAGGTATTATGAAATCAAAGTCAATAATTTCTAACATTAGACCTGAATACACCATATTTTGTTTCTGAGTTCTATTTCACAGCTAAGGAAGAAAATAAACTGAGCTTTGCTTTCTGCCTGATTTCTACAAACCTTACAGAAGAGAAATGTTTAAAAATTCACCTGCATTTCACCTTATAATTTCTGCATTCTTTCAATTAACTTTTTTTTTAATAGAAAACTTCTATTTTCATGTTAAATCTTTCTACCTTTATGACAGATACAGTCTGTAAGTCATGACTTTGAGGGGATCTCTGAATTGAACAAAAGTAATACAAAGTGATCTTTGGGAACATAAGCACAAACTCACTGGTACTACTTTCATATATTGTTGACACCGATTTTTTTTTTTTTTGCCTGCTCTCTTCACAGGAAGAATTTGGAGGCAGAGCTGATGTTATATTTGCCAATGAAGCCTTATTACTCTGGTGTCAGCACAAAACTGCCAGCTATTCCAATGTGAGTGTGAAGGACTTCTCCAAAAGTTGGAGTGATGGGCTGGCCTTCAATGCACTCATACATGCTCACAGGTAAGATCTGATGGATCAGTTCAGGCAGAGTTGCTCATTGCTTTTTCTAACTCTGACACAAGTTGTTCCATGTCTGAATTACAAATTTATGTCAAGAAACTGTCAAATTCTCTCTGCCCTTTCCCACTGAAGACTCTTCCTTCTTAAGTGGATATTCTCTCTCTCCTTGGAAGGAAGGACCATAAGTTCCTGCTTGGTAACTCCTTTAGTTTGGTATAGCATTGAATCTCCAGGGTAATATCACACATCTGAACAATGCTGCCCATTTGGTCTTAGCCCCTCAGTTGTGTTCCCATTGCTCTTTTTCTAAAATGATTCTTTTAGGCACTAGTTTTATTGTATGAACTTTTTGAGCATGTATATTTTCTGGTTCAATTGTAACAGAGTAAGCAACTTCTCACTCTCTTTCTTTCTGGCTTCTCTGTCCCTTTTAAAAAATGCGAAGAAAATGGCCAAAAGCAGGAGAGAGAAACTACCTATGCTAACCTTGAACACTTCTCTGTCCTCAACAGTTCTGCTACGTCTTATACAGGATACCATAGTGGGATTTTGTAACTTCCCCAGCTGGGAGTCACCTCCCACAAATACCTCTCTAGTGGGCTTTAATTTTCACCCATCAGGGAAGAGGAGAAATAAGAGAAAGGCAGAGATTTGCTGGGAGTGGCAATTCAATTTCATAAAGGACAATTTTCTTCCTGCTATGTAGGCAAGGGGCAATGCTCTTGAATGAAGTTCAGGGTCAAAGTAATTTCAGCGTTAGTGTCGCACTCCTTAGTCTCATAAACAGTTTATGGTTTATAATCTGAAAGAACTTACTAAAAACATAAATCTTTCTTCACCTCCATGCCCTGTTTTTCTCCTTGCCCAGGCCTGATCTTATCCACTATAGCTCACTTCGGCAGGACCAGCCCATTAAAAACCTGAACAATGCCTTTGATGTTGCTAAGAAAGAGTTTGGAATCAGCAAACTGCTTGATGCTGAGGATGTGGCAGTGCCCTATCCAGATGAGAGATCCATCATGACTTATGTGTCACTCTATTACCACTACTTCTCCAGACTGAAACAAGGCCAGACAATACAAAAGAGACTTAACAAAGTAAGTGCATTGCTATCTTTGGATGTTAGAAGTTAAAAATGTAAAGTTTAATGTAATTTGAAAGTGTCGGGGGTTTTGTGCATGCTCAGCTTCAGGATCATTTGAACAGAATCAAAAGGCACAGCCACCAGAAAGGCCTTGTACCTTGAGATTTGCACCTGGAGCCTGTACACCCTCTGATCTCCAAGAGAGTTGCAATTATCTCACTGAAAATCAATCCCTTTTTGACCTCACAGTTTCTGTTTGAGAACTGATAAGGCTCCAAGGCAGCTTGAGGCATAGAGGTCTCAATAATATTGGGAGAAGATTAAGACTAGGCAAAAGAAGACCTAGTCAACACTTTTGTCATTTAATAGGAAAGATGTTCCCTTATTCTAAGGAACTGATTTCCTGTGAAAATCCTCATCCTTTCTTTCTAACTCCTTAGGTAGAAAATGAAAAAAACCCAAACAAAGAAACAAACAAAAAGCCCAAACAAACTAAACAAAACCAAACCAACTTAATACCACCACCACCACCAAAACCAACAACAAATAAAACTGAGAGAATGCTAGCTAAATTGGCTAATTTTTTTAAACATTAAATATAAAAAATTAAATATAAAAAATTAAATTTTTATTAAATTTTCATTAAATTTAACTAAGTTATTTTTTTTGCTGTTTCCACATACACTTCACCTCAAATAAAATCATGAGCTATATTAGAAACTACTTGCAGCCCATTGATGGAAAACAGCAGGAGTTTTGTAGTTGTTCCACCGAAGACCACTTGCCTTGAGAGAATTTCTCTTCTACCTCCAGAGAAATCTATTTTTGTTTTGACAAAAATACAAAAGAAATAGCTTGCAGAAAACGTACATGTCCAGGATGGGTCCTACATGTGCATCTGGATTTGGAGAACTGCCTGTGCAGTTGAGAGGGGAAATACGTTACTTAATGGGAGGCAAAAAAATCCAGACTGAGACTTTCCTGCTGGTGACAAGGTGAAAAGGTTTTGCAAAGCAGGGTTTGGTCAGCTAAAAATGTGATCTGGGGCAAGGATTAGATGATCCTGTGACATGGCTCCCCATAGCACCAAGCCTGTTAGTGTGGAAGGAGTGTCTGGAGGATGTTCTTTGTCAGAAGACTCAGTGTTAGGTAGTCCTGCAAGGAGCAGGGAGTTGGACTCGATGGTCCTTATGGGTCCCTTCCAGCTCGAGATACTCTAGGATTCTATGTATTAGAACAGCATGTTCTCCAAAAGGATGCATTAGATTAGAGCAGGACTTGGAATTCAGTCAAAGTTTAGCCATCAGTGAGGAGAGAGGGCAGTAGGACTTCACAGATCTCTACATATGAGTCACTGGATTTTGGCCAGGAGACATTATTTATCTTTTGATAAACATGAAATAATCCTTGAGTCCCCAAGCATATATTAGAGGTACTATAAGGAGCAAGCAGGCCATAACTTTTGTATTTTATGAATAAACAATTTGCTTACTCTGTCCTTTTTCAATTCTCATTGTGCTACACTGGGTTTTTTTCCATTTTTCATAGTTACATTTATTGTCTCTTTTCTTTCTCTCCACTTACTTGCTTGTTTTTCTCCCTTCAACTCTTTCCCTATTTTTAGCCTGTCTCTAATATTGCGTTCCTGTCTTCCTGCATCTCTGACACACACAAACATTCCGAAGGAGAAGGAAACAGATGTTAATCTCTTCATGTCCTTAGTCCCCTCAAATAGGCAGCTCTGAATTTACTAATAGGATTGGGAGGGAAGCCTGAATGTGTCAAGGAAACCTTTGAGTTCAGACTAAGTGTGTGATCAGGATGGCAGAGAGAAACAGCTCAGGGAGGTAAATCTCCTTTCCCTCTCCCATCTGAGGTGACCATGCATTTGCTAGGATCTTTCAGCAAGAACTGGGTACGATGGCAGAAAATACAGAAGGGAGCCCTGATGTCATGGGCTGCTTTTCCTGCACTGAAGGTTGGTGGTATTTTACTCCTCTTACAAGATTGCAGCATCTAGTCATTGCCAAGTGCACTTTCTGGTAGGCAAAAGCAGATTACCACTTGGAAGGACTGGGTCTGTTCTCAGTGCCATCTCCCTCACTAATCTGCCTGGCTGGGGCACGCAAACTCATCAGAATGATAGAGGCAAGCAATGTTCAGCACTAAACCTGACATTTGCAGGAGTAAATCTCTGCATTTTTGCTAAGTTAGGATGAGGAAAAAATAATATGAAGTAAAAAGACAAAGATGGAAAAAATGTAAAATGGAAAGAAAGGATGATTTCATTCTAACACCTTTTATTTCATTAGGGATTTCATTCTAGACGTTTGCTCCAGTATTTACTTGAACTTGAAATAAAGGCAGGTCAGGCCGCAAATGAAACAGATAAATGTCTCGGACTCGAAAAGTTAGTATTGAATCAGAGTTAACATTCTTACCAAAGCCCTGTTTGGCCATGAAACTTTTTCTAATAATTTTTATAAAGAGAAATAATTCCAACAGAAGAGATTGAGAAGGGGCTCTTTGACGACAGTCTGCTGTGTGCATGTGAGAGAACCAGGATCTTGTCAGATGGTCTCCTAAGATCCTAAATTGTGAAGCTAAGAGGGTGTAATTACATATTAGGATAGAATTGTTTGGGTTGAGAAATGAGACTGGGGAAAAAAAAAATCTGCCTTTTTTTCAATTGCGAAAAAAAAAATGTGAACCTTTAGTTTGGGATTCTTGCTTTCTAATCATCCCACACAGGAATTGCTAACAGTCTCAATATACATGCTGTTTATTCCAAAATTAATGTTTTCTTAAATAAAAACTGAAATGAGACATTATATAATATTTATTTATCTTTTATGGAAGGCTGTTCTAGCATTTCACCTGGCCTCAGATATGACAGCTATCACCACATCAGTATAAAAATGTGATGACTGCTGAAGACGCTGCTTTCTGTTCACCTACCTTGCTTCATTCTATTTCTTACATGGCTTGTAACTTTATATTCCCATCACAGATTGTGTTCTTCCTGAAGGAGATAGATGACTTGAAGCTTCAGTATGAGCAGATGGTCTCTGACCTCCTGAAATGGATTAAACAGAAGGTGATGGAACTGGATGACCGTCATTTCCCCAACTCTCTTCAGGAAATGTGGCTGCTCATGGCCAACTTTAAAACCTTCCGCACTGTGGAGAAACCCCCCAAATATCAAGAGAAGGGCATGATTGAAGCCCATCTTTTCAATATCAGGACCAAACAGAGAGCCAACAACCAACGGCCATACTTGCCCCCAGAGGGGAAGACGCTGCAGGATGTGGAAAAGCACTGGATCATCCTGGAAAAGTCAGAGCACAGCCGGGGAAAAGCACTGCAAAAGGAGATGCTGAGGCTGGAAAGGCTGGAACAGCTAGCCCAGAGGTTCCTGAAGAAGGCAGCCCTGCGTGAGTCCTACTTGGAAGACATGAGGAAAGTGATTGGGAAGCAGGACTTCTGGCCAGAGAGTGTGGACAGGATGGAGGCTGCCAGTAAGAAGCTGGAAGCCATTGTGGCAGATGTACTGCCCAGGAAAGAACGCTTCACAGCTTTGGATGAAATGGCCACCATTATCAGCCAGGAGAACTACCACGGCAAAGACCAAATCTTGCAAAAGTGAGTGATGGCTGTGAGACCATGTAGTGGTGGAGGTCAAAATTAGTTCAAATTCTGTGGTGTGGTGGAAGAAGATTAATTGTAACTGTGAATCTTGTCTCTGCTCCTTGTGAGAAGAACTGTCAGGGATTTCTTCTACCTGTGAACAGTTTCAGCAGCTAAGGCAAACACTTCATCTTCTTCAAAATTCTAATTTTTTCCTTGAATGATCAAATCCTCAGACCAGTTTAGGGTGAAAAATAATTTTAAGGTATTTTTGTTATGCATGAAAATATACCTAAAAATTTCTGCCAAATCTGCCATCAAAAATGCTCAGAGAGATACTATTTTTTTCCCCCAAATTAACACATGTCTATTTCAGTCTGCAATTTGGGAAGATACAGATTGGTTAAGGCACAGCATTCTCAGATTCACTCCATTTTGGAGCAAATATTAGAAATTATAAATTCTCTGATTTTCTCAGGTTATTATATAACCTGATTTGTGAGTATCTAAGAATGTCATACAAATAACTCCCCTTGTGGTATTTTAGTGCTTTGCTAAATTCAGACAAAATCAGAACCCTCTGTGATAACTTAGAAAAACAGTTATAAAAGAGTAAATCAAACTATGAGATCAGATTGTGACTTTTGATGTGGTTTAGATTAATATTTTACTTTAGGCAGCCACCTAAAGACCACTTCTTTTTTTCCAAGCCTTTCCACTGCATCAAGAAAAACGTTGTAGCAAAAAACGGGGATGTTTTATGAACATGCATAAAAACCAAAGTCTAAATTTTAGAAAGTCAATGACAATGGATGTGGCAGTCAAAATTCCTTGAACAACATTGTTTTGTGGTCCTGGCCTGTCCTCTTACACTGGTGTCAAGAGTCATGTGTATTCATTTAGCTCCTCTAAAGCTGCAAGCACTGAGGATCCTCCAGTGCTGCCCAAAGTCTTTGGTCCAAACTGGTAACTTCTTTCTCTTCCTTTGTAGGCAAAAGAGCATTTCAAAGCAATGGCAGGATCTCCTGGATCAGCTGCAGAGAAGAGAGCAATCGCTGGGAAAAATGCAGGAAATTCTGGGCCTCATGAGGGACATAGATGCCATTATGGAGGAGCTGAAAGAGCTGCAGGTACTGAGCCCTCTCCACCAGCACACAGCTTACAGTGCTGCCAGTCTGTTTCCCCATGTTCCAGGGACTGGCTGGTGCCAAGAGGAGATAAGCCTATCAGCTATAGAAAAAGTACACAGTTTTTACCTAGATGACTAACTGGACATTTCAGTTCATCATCACAAGTAACTACATGAGAGACAACAGGCTTTGCTGTAGGGGGTTTCCCTAATCAGAAAGTCAGGTATCCTATTATATGGAATGCACTACAGGTTCGAGTTATATAGTCAAATAAAGATGGGAAATAATCTCTTCCAAATTTACAAGTGCAAAAGCAAAAGTGGAATAAAAACTCCTCCTGTTTCTATTCCACGTAATTCTTCTAAAATAGCTTCTGGAAGTACCTGCAGTAATTATACAGACGGGAATTAGCACAGGATTTCAAGTATATAAGCTCATGAGAAAGAAAAGTTCCGCTGTAAATGCATCGTGATTGCTTTTAGCAAGAATTTCCAACTGTTACCAGAGTGTCAGAGCACAAAGTCTGCTTTTTAACATGAGAAATAACTGGGTTCATTTTGATTTTGTAATTGAAGGAAGTATATATACATCCTTTGCCTTGAAGACAGAAAAATCCTTATGACTACAGGTTGCCTTGTACCCACGCTGAAAGAGTCAGTGTGCTATATGAGGTTGTGAATTTCAAACTAAAGATAAGAGCTATCTCTAAGTTATAAATATTTCTGTCCAAGTGTTAATATACAAAGAACATCTAATGGTAATAATGTCATTGGAACAACAATAGCCTCAGAATATGGGAAAAAATTGGTAAGGAAAGTACCCTAGGATTAATAATTATATCCATTGATACAATTAGAAAGAAGACAGACTGATAAGCGCTTCTCATCAGTCACAAATGAAATACTGTAAAGTACTTATTTTCATCATTTAGATAGACAAGTAAGCTCCTCAAATAAAAGTAAATTGCAGTTAGAACATACCATAAAATGGGATGTTGTGGAATTCTTCAAATACAGACTGTGAATCAATCTGCCTACAGATGGGTCTATAGCAAAGGGATATTCACTGTGCCTGCAAATTCTGAGGCCTTGAGTGCTTAATCAGAAGAAATATGTTAGGTGCGAAAACAGACACTTATTTGATGAGCCCATTACTTGCACTGCAGCAGATAGAAACTCTGGATTGTTGCCATTACCTTGTGGAATTGAAAGAAAAACATAATTTCTCTAAATAGGCAGCTTTCTAGCTATATCTAGTTGACATTCTTGGACATTTAGAAGCTATGAGAGACAACAAGAACCTTTCAACTGATTTATTTGCACTGAGACCCAGGATGCACTCTCTGAAAATGCCTTTTTTTCCTTCTCACTTTGTTTGTAGGTGCTAGTGAATTCCCAGGACTGTGGGAAGCAGCTCCTGGAAGTAGTAGATTTGCTGCAGAATCACAACTTGGTTGACTCGCAGATCTCTTCCTATGACGGCAGATTGACACACATCACCCAGAGGACAGCGGAAATCAGCAAGGACAGCACAGTTAAATCAGAGCTGCTTTATGCAAAAGTTCAGATGCTTCGTCAGCTGTACCAGAACCTCACGGCTCAGAGCAAGTCACGGTAGGGCTCTGCTTGTGGCTCTGTTCTTCCTGATTAGGATGGCCAATCCTAATCCTTTAATCAGAAGGCACAGCTTCCCACCATTTGAAATTTTTTCATTTCTCCATTTATAAAGACGTAACAAAAGCAACTTGAGTGTCTTGGTTGCAATTGACTGAAAGGATCACTCACTTTCATAGATGAAGAATAGCTTCATTCTCAGCATTTATTATAGCTTGCTTTGTGAGAAGTCTGAATAGCAAATGGTGATCTCATCTCCTGGAGAAAGAAGGAAACATAATTTTGTTTATTTTGTCTTATTCCATAAATAAATTAATATACAACAAAGAGAAACTAAAGGC
This sequence comes from Orthonyx spaldingii, assembly GCA_013397795.1. Classification (NCBI taxonomy): domain Eukaryota; kingdom Metazoa; phylum Chordata; class Aves; order Passeriformes; family Orthonychidae; genus Orthonyx; species Orthonyx spaldingii. The sequence continues at coordinate 182,094 of VZTJ01006669.1, forward strand.
ATTCAAATTTGGGATTTTTACATTTTTCTTTGATTATTCTACCATTGTCTCCATGGAATCCTATTTCTGACTGTCATACATTGTTTCTTTCCTTCAGTAAATCTCAGCTAGAAGAGGCTTTAAAGCTTTTTGAATTCTTCCGTGACTGCAAAGAAGAAGAATCGTGGATCTCTGAGAAATGGAAGCTGGCAAGAATGACAACATTAGGGAAAGATGTCAGTCAGATCACAGCCTCTATTCAGAAGAACAAGGTATCTTACTTTGCTGCTAGTGTCTTGTCTTTGTATAAAAAGGAGATTTTAGAGCATCAATGTTCTTCAGTTCAGTCACTGCAGCACTTATAAGAAAGCTGTCAAACTAATCCTTATCGCATATGTCATGACCAGAGTGGAATTCTAAAAAAATATATAAGGTAGGGATTTTTTTCCCAAAGAGGGGAAGGAAAGGGTAGAGAAAGAATATGCTTCATACTGGGCTAGAGGTGGGGCTTCTTGTGAAGACACTGAGCTCTATATTAGCTAACATTTGATGGGGAAAAAAAGAAGGTTACTAGTTTCTGTTTCTCACCTTCTTTTCCTGGCTGAGAGAGATGAGGATAAAGAGAGACATGGTGAAAAGATAAGTCGTGGGACTCTTGGAAATGTATGCACGGTGGCAGCAGAGAGCAGGACCCACTCTTTTCTCTCAGCTGGTGGGGAATGAGCTGTGCTGACATGTTTCCTGTCCTTGTGCTAGGCTCTTGAAGCGGAGTGCAATTCACACAGGGCCATATGTGCAGATGTGATGAGGAGGGGCTGGGAGCTCAGCCAAAAGAACCCCACGCGCCAGGATGACATTCTGAGGCAGACAGACAACCTCCAGAAGCTGTGGCAGCAGCTCCAAGATGAGGTAGCTGATCGCAAAAGCCGCCTGCAGGCAGCAGCTCTCATCAAACAGGTAAGAGGGTTCTGCTGGGGTGTGTGATATGTGGGACATGGATGTGGCTCAGTTCTGCCCCATGCCCCCACATGGAAGGTAACAGTGGCAGGAAAGCCTTCAGCTGTTGGTCTTCAGAAAGATCTCTGGCAGTGAAGTCTCAATCCGCCTGCAAGCCAGATGGGCAGGAGATTTGAGCAGCTGGGAATTGCTCTAAAAATAAAAATCCTAATGGAAACAACTCACAGGATAGTGCTGATGCAGAGTCTTTTTAGAGAGTGGGATCAAGTAGCTGTATGGTATTTTTCTAATATGAAAAAAATGTCCAAATCCCAACAACAAAAGAAACATGTTATGAGACTCTGACCATGAAATTCACAAAGCCTGCAAAGTATTTGATACCATCATTCTGACCTACAATTTTACACCTGCAAACATTCACACATCTGCAAATAAAGAACTGTTATAAAAACAACATTCTTAAACTACTTCACATCACATTATCTCAGGTACTCTTTCCTCCCTTTCCTAAGTTTTGGCCAATCTGTTGTTTCCATTAAATGCTTGAACAAAATTGAATAGCTTTGTTCTTGAGAAAGTCTAAATTCTCTCTTCTGTCTAGTAACTTTAACATTACAGTCTTTTAGATCTTTGTTTGTCCTTCACTATTATGGATTTTCTTTTTTTTCCTGTTTTACCTCTATATCTCAAAACCTTGGTTTTCTTTTTTAATACCGTATCCAGGCAGACTGCAAATTCTGGAAGAAAGTAAACTTCTATTGCAGACCAAGTTCATTGTTTGTTCCTTAAACATTTACAAAATATCTGTTGGAAATACATCATGCCTACCAACATCATACATCATACATTATGTTCCTTTTGTTGCTGCTATGAAGGCTTAGCTAGTCAGGAATTTTTAAAGATCTGTATAGACAATCTTTGAATCTCTTTACTCACTGTGATTCTGTGAATTATCTGTGTTGTGGGCATGAAATACATCATTGGTTTAGAACTACTTTATCCTAGCTTTCACAACACCTGAAATTAACCTTATGGCTCCAGACATAATGGCATTTCTCCTTATTCATAATTTTATGAAGAGGAAGGAGCTGGATATGATACTTTCAGGATGAATCCAAGTGTTTTCTTCCCTGTGTTCCTTCAGTACTTTGCTGATATCGATGAAGCAAATTCATGGCTGCGAGAAAGGCAGCCCCTTCTTGCCAGCAAGGACTATGGCAAAGATGAATCAAGTGCTGAAGCACTGCTGCATCGTCACTTGCGCCTGGAGAAGGAGATTGCAGCCTATTCCTCTGAGATGAGGCGCCTCAAAGAGCAGGCTGACATTGCAGCACAGCAAGCTCCAGCTGCAGTAAGTAGATGAGGGATTGTGTCACATTGTGTTGAAGAGTGTAAATGAAATGGTTTTTCAATTTTTAAATTTTTATTTATTTTACCAAAATAGAATATTCCAAATTCAGTTTTTAATCAGATTATGGGCAAATTTTTAGGTGAAAAAGAAGTTCCTTGTCTGCTCATAACACAGCTAGTTAATATTCTTTGAAGTGCTAGAAATATTCTCATCTCTTAGTTCCTTCTACTGGTCCTCACAAATACCTTCTCACTCTTTTTCTCATAAAATTATTATTTCAATAATAACTAAAAAAAGCAGACGTGTAATCAAAACATCCTTACAAATTTTTTTTGTACCCTAATGTAGTGAAGAACTATCCCACAACTCCAGGAGCAACTAATACAATCCTTTATGTTTAAGGCATATGGGATGAAGTCAACCTCTGCAGATGCCCCTCTTTTTCACTGACTAGAAAGGGAACTTTTGGCTTGAGATGAGCTCATTTAATAACAGAATTCAGAGGAGATAAATGAATGAATGACACATTTCATAGCTTGCTTCTTTTAGACGTCTGTATTCACCCAGTGTTTAGCCCAGTAAATTCAAGAGCAATGGGCTTGTGGTCTTTCCTTTACCTTTTCAATCCAACATTAATTTTTATTAGAACAAAATTTTATTTCTTTGCTATGAAATGTGGAAAAACGCATGACAAGATGGTGCTGATGCACAAACAGAGGTATTGATTCACTAGGGCAATCACAGGTTTTGAAACTGGAAATGTTCAGGTACCAAAACATCACCACAAAGAGAACCACAAGCATAGTCAATTGCCTTGCCTTGTTGGCACTTCTAAAAATAAAAAAGCCTCTACAACCAAACAACTTTGATTTGAGCAGAAAATGAGAATTTTTACTGAATCAATGTATTCTAAAATGAGCTACATTAAACTACTTCTATAAACAAAACCAAAATGTTTTTCAGTTTTTTGATTCATTTTTTTCAGAATAAAACAAAGGAAACAGTTTCTAAAACATCCTGGAAATTTTTGGTTTATAGGGTCAGAATGCTGTGTTTTGAACTAGCAATTCCAAATTTTCCTTACATGTGAAGTTTGTATCCAAATCAGAAATTTTCATCCATTGATTTTGTTTAATTTTTCTTAACAGATGACGAAGAGGGAAGCCCCAAGTGACGTAAATCAAAGGACAACAAAGCTATCATTCAGTCGAACCTGGGCAACATCTGAAACTGGATCCTCAAGTACGGATGATCATTTTCTTCCAGAGAACATCTGGAAGACCCAAGAAGAAATAGATTCACTTTACGAACATCTACAGAGCATGGCTGAGGTATAGTATCCCCTTCTGCTTTGCAGTTCATGAAAAAGTCAAGTCCAAACCAATGTAAATTGAAATTAAGGGCTGTGCTGGCTTCTGCTTTTCAGTTTAATAATGTACCTCAATCCTGTTAATTCCTGTGGGACTTCAAGGCTTAAGATTATCACTGAAGTTCTGTATCAAAACACATTTTATGTTCGCAAATTTCCCATTTACATTCCAGTATTTTTAGTCCATGAAGAGCAGATTCTTTTGTGTAATTCTTTTCTCCCCTCCACTTAATGTTTGCTTGTTCTAGCTCCTAAATCACTGGGCTGTCTTGCCTGACACCAGAAAAAATGAACTGTAACCTGCATTTTCAATATGCTGCTTTTCACTCCCACATGCTTTAACCACGTCTTAAAGACCAACACAAACGTGTTGTTTGTGACTTTTACACATTCAAGAGACTACTGCCTTAAGTCTTCAGCCAGCAGTAGCAAGTAGCACAGCAGCCTTCCTGCCTGTCCAGGGGCTGAGCACTCTCCAAATTATTCTCTTATGCTTTTAAACCACTGTTGCTCTAGGAAGAAGTAGTGTGATCTTAAAATGTCATGTTCTGTTCTCTTTCAGCAGTGTCTGGGAAAACTACTGAGCTACCACTCGTATATTGTAGCTTAAATGCAAGCATCTTTTTTCAGTTGCTTCAAATGATAAGGAGTTATTGCAATGATAGTTAAGTTTTCATCTATTTTACAGAACAGAAAAAAGGCTCTGGAGGAGATGATTGGATATTATCGCTTCTGTAGCTCTTGCGAAGAATTTCAGTCATGGATGAGAGATAAAGAGAACATTTTCCGGACTCTTCAACCTCAAGCAGACAATGTGGAGGTCATGCAGCAGAAATATCAGGTACCCCTTTTTCCTCTTCACAGATGACACCTTTTAAATCAATTTGACTTAAGAGAAAAGATAAAGCTGAGAAATGATGTTTTTGAGAGCCTTTTCATTAATTTCAACTTAGAGAGTCATGCATAGATCAGATATTTCTGTTGTACAGACTATGCCAAATTACTGAAGCTGATGCTACTCTGTCCCTTTATCTTCCTGTGAACATGGTATCCTGTACAAATATCATGGTACAAAAGGATTCTTTCTGTGGTTTATCTTACATCACTTTAAAAAAGTACACAAATATGAAAAAATCCACCAGTGCTCTTGCATCCCAGTGGAGTGGAGCATACATGCACAGACATAGTGTGCACACCAGGGAGGCCAGGGGGCTGCAGGGGAGTTGTGTGCACAGGTGTGCACGGAATCAGCAGGCAGGCAAATGGAGAAGCCAGCTGTGAGAGTGGGACATGAGTGGATATATGAGATTATTGAGAATTGCGTCCACAGAAATGGAAAAGCCTCAAGTTCTTCATTCGTTTCTTTTTCCATTTTAGAGATTTTTAACAGAACTGGCTGCAGGCAAAGGCCAGCTGGAAGACATTGAAAAGTTAGCTGTTAAATATGGAAAGATCAGTCGCAGCAAATATTTTGAGATCCAGACTTGGATGGAAGAGATCAACATCAGGTAAAAGCTCTACTCATTAGCAGAGGATAGTCTCATGGGGGCAGTTGGAGAGCTGACCATTCATATCCCTTCTACATGACAGCGCCACCAGCAGGAAAGGGGCAGCCCTCAGCTGGCTGCAGGCTGGCCCTGAGACCAGTGCCATGTCTCCAGGACTGAGGGGTGCTCCCAGGACCTTGACATCAAGTCGTTTAAATTGTAGAAATTTGTGTGCGCATGTTAAAGCACAATGTGAATTCATCCACGGGTGACAGTGATGTATTCAGGGTAGTTCTGCAGCACTGCAGCTGATTTGATTGCCTAAGCATCAGTGTGAGGACACAATTCACAAATCTTGAAAGGAACATCAAACCATGTTTGAATTCACCATGAGTATTTAGCACCTGTTGTGAATGTATTCCTGGCACCATGCTACTCAGTGGGCATAGCTAGGTCCTGATTTTGACCATGGTTGTTTATTTGCATCATGATCAGAGTGTTCTGGTCACCTGAGCAGGTCCTCTTGTTTGAGATGGCACTGATATGAACTTTGATGTTGTGAGGGAGTGGTTACCCCCGCCAAGTGTTTACCCCCACCCAGCCCACTTGAGTCCTGATGAAATCTTTATACAAGACTTTTTCTGAAGGGAAAACAGATATAGTTCATGCATAACAATGGCTATAAATTTTTATCTGTCTTCAAGATGGCAAAGCATGGAAACTCTGAAGGAGGAGAAAGGCTCTGAGCTGATTGGAGTGGCTGATGTGAGGACATTTCTTCAGGACTGTCAGAGCATAGGAGTGCTACTGCAAGACAAGATGGTCCAACTCAGGGATCTGGAACCAGGGAACTTGCCTGCTGGACTGGAGTCAGACAAGCGCAAACTGTACACAATTGAGAGAGAGGTCCTGGTGACAGAGAGGAAAATTGAATACTTGAGGAATGTTGCAAAATCGTAAGGAACCTTCTCTCTGCTTTCTCTTTCTTTGCTAGTTCTCTAAGATCATATTGTATATTATGGCTATAAAGAGAATGAGCAGCTTTTAAAGTTTTGCTTTCTAGAAACCCAAAGAACTCCCTTGCCTGCTGGATTGAGCTGATTTCTCTTGAGTGTGGCTGGGTGACTGGGGAGGTCTTTGTTTCCAGACTTCACAGCTGTAGGAGGATGAATACCACAGGATTGTTTGTGGCTCTAAAAAATTATCTCTACTAATGTGAGTTACCTAGTTCAAAATGTGGGAGGTATCACTTAGGTCCTGAAAGAGGGTAATCAGGGGAAGCAAGGGTGGTGGTAGGAAAATAGCAGATAGTTGTACGCAGGAGTTCAAATTTGAAATATTAAAGTTTTTTACTTCTTTGAGTTTTCTGTACATTCACAATGGGAAATATGTTGCCTTAGCTGACTCTCTTTTTAAGGGAAGTGTAAATATCCAAATCCATTCCTTTAAAGAGTACTGGTTCAAGCTTTAAAGTAAGTGTTCATACAGTTGAATGTATTTTATTGAAGGATCAAGGATACCAACCCTGCAGAAAGCAGGGCCATCACTGAGCAAGTAGAAAATATGGAGAGGCTTCTGGCAAAGCTCAAGCTGGAGATCCAAAAGAAGCGGGACATTCTGCAGTGGGCCCAAAACCAACAGTCCTTCCTGCAAGAGAGCCGTAGGCTCCTACTATGGGCAGAGGGCATTCGGGAGAAATTGAACAGTGAAGAAATGGGTCTGGACGTGGGATCTGCAGAGCAATTGCTGAAGGAACATCAAGACCTACTGATAGAAATTGGCTCTCAGAATGAAAGGTAGAGAGATTCTGTCAGGGTGGGCAGAGTGGGGTGATATCAAAACAGTACTGTGGAAATGAAACACGTAAATCATGTGCATAAACTGTGCATGAAAGTGATACTGAAAGTTTATTCACATGCACTTGAACCTTAGTGACAAAAGGAGACTGCAAAATACAAAATCCAGTCAACATTTGCACATTTATCCTGACAGCTGATGGAGGGGGAAAGAGGAGCTGTATGTTGGCAGGAGTAAAATTCCACAAGCTCTCCTGACACTCTCAGAGAGTGCCATCTGTATTTTATTCCAGTTCTGCCATTCCTTCTCAGGCCTTATGCTTTCATTTGCCATAATTTTCAATTCTTCTTCTACACTGTTATGAATTTCCAGTTGGCCCTCCTTTCCCTTTTAACATGAAAGCCTCCAGCATGTATCCCTGAGCAATAAAACAGCTGCACTTTGTAGTGCATAAGCAGCAGGAAAAAGGTAAAAGGAAGGGAGGGAAACTTGGTGTATGGGCAGTGCCAAGTGAGCAAAAAGCTGTGATGAAAGAGAATTCATATTCCCTCATGCACTCAGGTCTCATTTTTCTTTTTGACTCTGGGAAGATTTCTGCATCTGGAAGAGCTTGGGCGCAAAGTAATCCACCAACAACCGAGTAACAGCAGGACCAGAGATGTCCACCAGTCCATGGAGAGGCTTGCCAAGGAGAACAAAGAGTTGGAGGAAATGTGGGAAACGAGATGGAAAAAGCTGCAGGATGGCCTGGAATTGCAGAAGTTCAATAGGGAGGGAGACCGCATCAATGCAGCCCTCTCTGGCCATGAGGCCTTTCTCCGGGGAGATGACCTTGGGGTATGTACCGCAGCTGATCTTGTTTTCTCCTACTTCTTCTCCCCATCCAGGGAGTAGCAACAATCTTCTTTATTAGATTGGCTTCTTCATTCTTCTCATCATGTCATTTCCATACTTGGGAACTAGATTTTCAGGATCTTATTAACATTCTTATGTTCTTACTCATCTTAATGAGAACAAAGGTCATTGTCCCTCAAAAAAAAAAAAGAAAAAATTCAAAAGAGCTAGAGTTGTGATTTGTTGCTGTTTGTGCATGTCATATGATTTATATAAAATTGACTCATCCATTTGGTGGCTAACCATTAAAAAATAAGGTTTCAGTTTGACCAAAGTAATTTTTTTTTTCAAGTAAAAATGTAACTTTTTTTTTAAAAAAAAAATCTTTTTCTTTTATTAATTTAAGAACATTGAAGTATATGAAGTGAAAAAACAAATGCGGACAATATTCACAAAATGGGTGAAGAAGGAGGTTGTGGTCTCTCACTGCCCCTTATGTTTTCAGCTGAACCCAAAACATTGACACCTTGGGATCAACTGAGTGGAATAAAGTTTTACTAGTTCATCTTTTGTATCGTACACCCCTAGATGGGCCAGAATGCTGGAATAAATTTAGAATGCAGATTTTCTTAAATATGAAAATGGAACCATAATGGAAACATAGAATAGAGAAACCAGATATGATACAAACCTGCTGCTTGTTTGTAGCCCCAAACATCCTTAGGCTCCTGCAAAATGTACACTGTATCTCCTGCACGAAAGGGAAGCAGGAAAGTAAGGTCCAAATTTTTTATTTTTTTTTTGCTGCTGCAGAAACAATATTAGCAAGAAAAGTCTTGATCAAATTTTCTTTCTCAAATACAGGACCATGTAGATGCGGTTCGGAGCCTGCTGAAGCAACATCAGGAATTTGAACAACTGCTGATGGCACTGAAGAGACGAGTGGAAGCACTCAATGAAAACGGGGTGAACTTACTAGAGAGCAGGCACTTTGCATCTCATGTGTGAGTCCAAACCCACTCTTATTTTATTTAGCTTTAATAAATGATCCAGTGTAATCAGGGTGAAAGGAAAAACTTTCTCTGAGGTGAAATTAATTGACTTCTAATCAAGTAGAAAGCCATTCCAAAGCCTCATTGCACTTATATCAAAGAGGAAGTTATTAGTTAATTATAACTAATATAACAATATATGGAATATTTGGGGCAGAGGTGTATGACTGCAATTCTCTAACGTGACACAGCCATACAAGAGGAAAATTCAGAGCAGCTGGCAAGCAATACCTGTTCTCCAGGTGAGCCCAACATGGTAATGGGACAGGGCCGTATATTCCTTGCTCCTGTCAGCAAAGTTGTTGAAACTAGATTTCATTTATCACAGTCATGACTCCAAGGGGAACCAATATGAATACAGTATTGGACTTCCTGTTTTTCTTGGTAGCATTGAAGAGAGAATGGTCACTCTCCGGAGAAGGTGGGAGCAGCTGATACAAAGCAATGCCAAGAGAAAACAGAGGTTGTTGGATTCCCTACAGCTACAGGTAACTGATACTGTAGATTTGGTCAGGCACTTGTGGATTTTGAATTTTACCCTTTCTCTTAATATGAGACAAAAACTCAAACTGCCAAGCATTCCTACTGCAGCTCACTTTCTCTTGGGCTGTGGGACAGAGCTTTGTTCTCCAGGGAGCAGGTGATGCATTGGTGATAAAACTTAAAAAGCTATAACCATAGCAAAATTCCAAAACAAAAATTGAGATTTTTGAATGAAAAATGTCAACAGAATGTTTTGTCTACTGGATAAGTTTATTCTACTCATTACTTGGTTTTGTTCTGGGCCTTAATAACTTAGCACAGTTACTTTAAATTTTGGCACCAAACTTATCTTTCAGTGATGAGATAAAAAGTTATACTGGAGGATTGGTCCTCTTATGGTTAAAATATTCTATCAATAATGCAAACCTTCACTGACGATTACAGGCAACAGATTGGTAAATGTAAAAAAGGGACCAAGAGATATTATGATAGCTTAAAACCTCACTATGGTTCAAGATCATGCTTCTTCATTAGTTAAATCAATCTTGTTTGTTTTCTGTAAGGAGTTTAATCGTGATGCTGCTGAGCTTTTGATATGGATGGAAGAGAAGTACAAGATTGCATCAGATGAATCCTATCGTGATCCAACAAATGTTCTACGCAAACTGAAGTGGCATGAGGCTGCTGAGAAGGAAATGTTGGCTAACGAGGAGCACTTTACAACACTGATAAAGGTGAAGGCAGCTTTGGAGCTAAGTTTTCCATCTTGTACCAAAATTCATAGATGCCGATCTGCTAATAAAGTGATGCACTGTGTTTCTCCAGAAAGGAAATCAATTGATTCAAGACAACCACTACGCTGCAGTTTCTGTCCAGAAGAAGATGTCAGAGCTTCAAAAGAACTGGAAGGAGTTGTATGGCAAGATGATAGAGCGAGGTGACAAACTGAGACAAGCTGGACAGCAGGAACAGCTCATGGAACTGCTCCAGGTCGGGAAGTCATGGGGAACAGAGGGGAGGAATGGCCTAGGAGCCTGGTTCCTCTGTTGTGTGGACACCACATAAAAGAGGAGAATATCATCCTGATAAAAGTGATTTTTAAGGTCTACATTTTGTCTACAGACCCAGAAAAGAAACCCCAATATTATGCTGTCCAAGCTCACTTCAAAATTATGAGCATGATAACAGTGCCAGCAAAGCATCAAGCTGTTGAACTCATGCTCACACTGCATCTATGTGGCCGTCCTGTGCTGGGAAAACAACCCAGACTCTGTAGGGACCAATGCTGTACAAACATAACTGCTTACTTGGAGGCAGTCTGGGGGCCACAGGCACTGTATTAAGAACATGCTCATCCAGTCAAATTTTATAACAAGAACAATATGCTGTGAAGCTGTTTTGAGATCATTACGAAAGAAACTGCTGTCATGTTATAGCTACACTCTGACGTCTTTGAAGATTGTTTGATTCTTTTATATTATATTGCTGAAGATACTTCAAAGAGACTGTTTTCAATGATGTGCTTTAGTGTCTCAGAGAGAAGAGTATGCCAAAATAGTTCTCAAAACAAAATATTCACAGACGATGTCTCCTAGAGACATCCAGCCATCATATTACCAACAAAGATCAATTGGATTTAAAAATTGTGTCCAGGAAGCTGTCGTAGTAGGGGGTGAGTGAAAGAAAATGTTGTTGAAAGGACAGTATGAGTGTGCGGTAATCTTTTTCTGGCAGGATGCCAAAAAGAAGATAGAAAAAATTGAGAAAGTTCTTCAGGAATCTGAGACAGGCCATGATTTGCGCTCCAGCCGTGATCTACTCAAGCAGCACAGACAGCTGGAAAATGAGACACGTGAACTGGCAGAGAAAATGAATGCAATTGTATCTCATGCAAGGAAAATGGCCACCAATCACTTTGACTCCCAGAGGATTCTGGATGAAACACAGAAATATCTGAAAAGGTACAGTGTCCCTCTGTATTTTGTCTCCACCCACCTCCTATGACAAATAGCATTTTTATTCTACCTTCCAAAAAATTCTCTTGGTAGATTAAATTTAACCCATACTCGGGAATGATTTCTCCTCCCAGCTGGAGCACAACTATGCTTTGATCTGCACCTACACAGCTGCCTGTTGGCCCACCTCAACCTTATGACTGAATATTGCTCCTTGCCAGCTGCACTCCTCCTCTAATCCCTTCCTTATCCACAGATCATCCACTGCTTTGTAAGAGGTACTGTGATCCAGCATTCAATACATCACAGGAGAAGCCTAGGACAGACATTAAAAGTGTAAATAATTTTTTCTCTGCTTACATTTAGTGTTATCATATAGGTCTGCTTGCCAAAGGTAGCCTTCCGTAGAAGGGATCCTTATATGTGCAGCCACTACTAACCATTAAAATTTAATTGCAAAGAAGTGCCCAGTGTTTTGAAATCTTCACAATGGTATCGTAGCCCAATTCCCATGGCAGAATGAGGATAAACCTTTGTGTTTTAACATGTGCTTAATGGATGACCCCTAGGTTTGAGTCTTTGCAAGCACCTCTGTATGAGAGGCGTAAGTTGCTGGAAGCTGCCGTGGATCTTTATGAGTTCTACCATTATCATGACATGGAACTGAACTGGATTAATGAGCGCTTGCCTATTGCTCATTCCACCAACTGCGGGAAGTCCTTGGACGTGGCTCAAAACCTGTTGCAAAAGCACAAGGTAACTCCTTTAATCAAGTGCATTATCACATGGGGGCACACTGCACTTGGCCTCAGCCTGCAAACCTGCACCCACACCTGCACAGTCAACACTTCCAATGAGTACATTCACTGAATCCAGCTCTAGGACAGCTAAAATGGTTCAGTGGATTGAGACAAATCAGCAGTGTGGTGATAATTTTCAGAACAAATACAACATTCCTGTGAGAACTGCAAAATTTATCATATTATCGAGTATTATTAATCTGAGAAATTGCATAACTCTTCCCATTAAAAGCAGATAAAAAGCTTGTGTATCTGACACTAAATAGAATAAAAAGAGGGTTGATCAACCATTGTGGGTTGATCTGGGTTGAATATTTTGACTGTTACATGCTCATCCTACTGTAGTTTTTTGCTTACTGCTCCATTATGCGTGCCATTTTTGAGCTTTGTGCACACTGGGTTTTCTGGGAGAGCATATAACAGGCATTGAACAATTATTTTAAATCTGTACTGCTTTTAAAATGGTTTGAACAAGCTACAGTCAGTGTATTTATAAAGAGAGGTTAATACTGATTTCTGGGGAGTTTGATTCTTTATAGCAGTTCCTCATGGCAAGAGGGTTACCTCAGCTGTCCTGCATCAAAAGCAATGCTGGATTTTGCAGCACCTCAATTGCAAGTTTCAAGAGAAAGGTCATAAGACCAGTGGGGAGGATTTATGGAGCAGTAGCCTAATAATTTTCATTATACTGATGACAATGTCTCTCTTTGCATCATCCCTTCATCTTCTTGTATATTTTATTTTTCCATCAGCAGCTCAACACTCTTTTCTGATTCCCCCAACTTTGTGTCTCATCCTTTGATTTACTCCATCTCCCAAACCTCCCTGGCTGCTGGACAGGGGAAGGGGCAGAAGTATGGTAAAGAGAGGACGCCAGGAGGACTTTGGTGTAGGGAAGCTAAGGGATGTGTGCTGCTTCCTCACATACCTTTCCCTCCTCTCTGCATGGCAATACCAAGAGTAGAGTATTATGTGAGTGAAGCTGGCACCAGTGACCAAGGCTGCAGGTGTGGTAGAAATAAGACAGTCCCGGTGTCCACTTGCTATACTCTGTCCGTTGTCACCAGCTGTCACTTCTGCTTAGGATTAGGAGCACACAGAATTTTGTTTGTCCTCACATTTCCTTCCTTCATTCCTCTTTTTTTCTTTTATCTCATTCCCAGGAACTGCAGGCGGAAGTGAATGCCCACAAACAGCAAGTCCAGCGGGTCCTGGATAAAGGAAAGACAATGATTGTAGGCCAACACCCATCAGCTCAGAACATAAGTGAGAAATGCCAGGAGCTTGTGACTGCCTGGCAGGGCTTGGAGAAGTCCTGTGAGGAAAGGATGAAGCAGCTGCAGCACTCCGTTGACTTCCAGGAGGTACAAATTAAGGCAAAGAGCTTATGCAGTAGCTTCTTCAGATACATAAGACAACCAAATTGTTAAAAGTGAATAAAAAAATGGCTTTGCTGGGACTGGTATTCTCTTCAGTTGTTTGAGGCCAGACTCATGGGAATGGAGGGCTGGATTGCATAGCTGAATGCAGCTCCCACTCTAGACCTGCTCCTCTACAGGCTTCCCTGGGGTTCTATACCCATCCCGTATGGCTGTGCACAGAACACACATTTCTCCTAATAGTAGCTCCTTTCTCAATGTCTCAGTCTCGGACTTTGACTTATTAATGTAATGGATCCTGAATTGGCTCTTCATACTGGAGAATTATGACATGGAAATCAGAAAATAGGGGATTTCTTGTGCTATCCATTCTTTGTTTCAGGCAACAAAATGATACTAATGAACAGATAAGCATTCATTCACTGTCAGAGCAAGTTAAGGATTTTGGCTCTATTCTTTTCTATAGACTTCTAGACCTTCATGCTTTGCCTGTTTAAAAAAAAATTTAAAATGCATGCAAATATTTATATTGATAATCCAAATTTTCTGTCATCAGTGGGCCATGTATGAGTGCAGTTTTTCAGATAGCATATGCAGTTTTGTAGACGTAATCAACATTTGCATGGAGTTCACAGGCCTGGCTAAAGTATGTTCACTGGGGTGTTTGGTCATCTGCTCCTTATTGCCTCTATCTGTAAAAACACTTGTCAATACAGCAGACTTTATGAAGCCTGATTCTTATAGTGATTTGCACTTCTCAGACAGGGGAATGAGAAATGTTACATTGATATTATACACTTAATTATCCTGCACTGAAATCTTCCATCTGTGACCCCTTCATTGTTTTATGATTTCACAGAGAACAGTGAATTAAATATTTAATAAAACATTACAGTAAACCTTACAGTGCACCATCTATTTAGAATTTATTAGGTAAAAAAATGTCATGAGTGTTTTGAAAAGTGAAGTTGGAGCTCATTTGTTTTCTCTTTAACTGATAGTTTTTAATGAATACTTCAGACCTGGAGGCTTGGGTAGCAGAAAAATATCCACTCGTGACAAGCAAGGACTATGGTAAAGACGAAGATGGAACACTGAAACTCATCAAGAAACATAAGGTATTTCTCTGCTTAAATTCCATAGGCTAACCTGACCTTCTGGTTTGTCTGCAGTCATAAAATTGTTTGTCACACTGGTAGTTGAGTGCCATACATTTACAAGGTATTTTGAATTGATATATGTCTACATATGGATAGACTGATAGAAGAGATCAGTGCAGTTTACTAACATGGGTGGAAAATGTAGTTGCTGAAAAAGGAGGATGGTGAATATTCTCATATTTTTCTGAAGCCAAAACTGACTATCTGATTTTCAGTTTCAATAGATGCCTGCAGACGCCTTATATTTTTTTCTAAAATCAAAGATACAGATAAAGTATTAATCCAGGAATACTTTCTTCTACCTAATATTCCATCAGGAAATTCTAATTGTCTTTATTCATCTAATTTGTTTGAATTTCTATCTATTTTTTTAAAAGTGTTGCTAGAAAATAATTTAAAATTGATCAAGTCTTGGAAATGTCACATCCTTCCCAAAAGTGTTTCTCTTTCAATGTCTCAATCACTACACCCTAGACTGTTCACAAATAGTGGATATCTTGGACAACTGACTCTCAATTCACTGTGTTTCTTTCTCAGGCACTGGAGCATGATATTGCCATTTACCAAGATTTGTTGAAAGAACTGAGTGAAAGTGTCCAAACTCTTCCTCTTGGTGGCTCCATCCAGTATATTGAGGTTGATGCACCAAAGGAACAAGTTCATTCAAGACTCCAGGAGTTAGAGGAGCTAGCAGCAGCAAGGTAAAAACTACAACTGTCCCTTGGATCCTAGATTAGATTCAAAGCCCACTGAAATCAATAAAGGATATCTCCAGTTACTTCACTGGAATTTATAGTCACTATATTATAAATAATTAATTAATTATAATTATAATGTTTTTATTATTACTTATAATTTTATAATTAAAATATATTGTCTCCTCTTTTATCAATTATATTTAGGAAATTGCTTGTTTCTGTGTTATAATTCTGTGCATTTATGAGGTTTTCATTTCACTAAGCAAGACCTCTACATTTTAGTCAAGGAGTTTTGCTACATATTAAGGATTTGATATCTACAAACTTCCTCTTTACCTTTAAACATTCTCCTGTAAAGTGAGTTGAGGTGCCAGATTCTGACTTGCATTTGTGGTATTTAGAATCTACTATCAATAGAAAAAAAAATTTTTAGAAGGTTCACTTAATGTTACTTGAAAATTACTTAATTTTTACTTATCGTAAGGGAGACAGTAATGGATACACTTATTTTTATGCCTAGTGACTATGCTAGTATAGGAAGGCTTTTATTCTGGAATGAATCATTTACTTTTCATGTCACTTTCTTTCAGTTATTATTATGGCAAGACATTAACAACAGGATAGTTGAGTGGTACAAAGCATTTTAACACTTCTAGTTTGTTTAGGAAGGAAAAAAAAAAATCTGAACAACTTAGATCTTTCCCCCACAAAAATTTCACTCAGAAAAGAATAAGGCTCTACAAGCAGAATAACAAATAAATTAAATTGAATGCTAGAATAATTCAGCCTAAAGAAAATGCTGGTATTTTACCTTTCTTTTTTATTCTTGTTTACAGCTGAAAAAGTAAAACTATCAATAGAAAATCCTGTGACTGAAAAGTTGAGAAAAAGAAATCATCTAGAAATATCAAAACATTTATGTGTGTTGAATACACAAACATTTTGTTTTCGTTCTTTCTAAATGTTAACCTGGGTCATGTGGTGCCTTATTGGTGCTCTGGTTTGTACCTCTGATTTGCATTGTCCTCGAGCTTGACTCTTAACAGGTTACATCTCTTGTGATGAACAATTGTAATTCAAACTGGGAAGCCATATTCTTCTTTCCTGGAATATTTGCACAAAGGCCAGGCGGTGTTAGCAGAAGGAAAATTGATATATTTTTTGCTGTGGAAGCCCTGTAACATGTCTGGCTGAATTATAAAATAATCTAGACCATCAGAAATATGTAACAGGTTGCAGAAACGCTGCCAAACAGGCAATACAAGCAGAATTACATCAAAAGGCTTTCATAGCATCTGCTTTCCTGATGCACCACCATCAGAAATATTTCTGTCTCATTTTCATAAGCCATTCAATTATCTTTAGAAAGACAGGTCAGGACAGATCTGGAAAAAAATGAAGGGTATTCTTTCTCATGGGAAGAAAAAAAACCAGCAAAAGGAACAACAAACCCCAACCAAAATCAAAAACAGAACAGAGAAAGACCTTGGATAGGCACTGTGCTCTTCTGAGAAACTCAGCTAATGAGATGAGCATGACCTGGCTGACAGCTATCACCCTACAATCATAATTTCCAATTTTGAGAAACAGTCAGCTCTTTCATTACAGAGAATGAGTCTTGACGGTGAGAGGTTTTGGGGATTCATTGGAAGAAAGTTACTGGTTGCCCTTCTCTTATATTGCTTTGGTCTAATTATATTATCTTGTCTCCTTCCCCCAACAGAGGGAAGAAGCTCGATGAAACTCTGGTCTTGCATGAATTTCTACGAGAATATGAAGATCTGGAAGACTGGATCACTCAACAGAAACAAACAGCCAGCTCTGAAGAGTATGGAAATGATTATGAACATGTTTTGGTGAGTTTTTTGAGTAACAGATAAAAAATCAAATAAACTGTATGTAGTGAGACTGTAAACAGATGCTAAGTTTGTCCTTGAAAACTTGAAACACAGAGTAAGGAATAAGTATAAATAACTGGAAGATGGGAAGTGAAAAGGGTGAAGTGTGGGTGGGAAGGATTGAAGAATAGGCAGCATTGCATCCTGTTACTATGAGGGCTGAGCTGTCTCAAACAACTGCATGCTAAAATGTCTACACCTTCAGAGAGCAAATCTTTTCTATTTTTAATAAGCAGATATTTCAGTATGGTATCCATTTAGGATTTTTTTTAATTGTGATTGCTGATGTACAGACCTCTCTAGGTATACGTCTTCACATGGCACAGAAACCAATCTCTAATGTCAGCCTGTTAGAAATCAATAGCCATTCAGAATCTTAATTTTTATAATTTATTTCAAAATATCTTGTATCCTAAACCTTAAAATTAGTCTACATTATCCATATACAGTACTGAATACATATTTGTATTCATTAAATGAAAACACATAATTTAATAACTGAAATTCATTGTACATAGAATGTTTGTTTCTATCCCCAGTAATAATGTTTCTGCCTCCCATCTGCATCACAAACCTCATGTTTTGCTAGGAGTTTGAAGTTCCTCATGGTCTTTGAAGGTAGAATCCAGTAATTCTCTGTAGTTTCTCCATCTCTAAGGGTTACCAGCTTATTACCTGCTTTTTGGCTGTGCTCTGATAGATGAGCAGGTATGTTTGGAAAAAGAGAACTCTCAAAAGGGGTTTTCACTTCTTGTTTTCCCTTCAAAAGCAACTTTGTGCCAAATACGACACATTCCGACACCAGTTGGAAGCAGCTGGGAAAAGAGTTGTGGCTTTCCAGCAGCTGGCAGACAACTTGCTGAACCGTGGGTATTCTGAGTCCTGGGAAATTCGGCAGATGCAGAAACAACTGAGGTAGGAGCCTTGTGATAGCTCTAAAATACTTTGTCCTTTCTATTTGCTCTCGAGGAGGAGCAAATAACAAGAAACTAGGAAAGGATGAGGCATGTCCTTCTAATTCTCTAATTGCAAACTGTGTGGTTTGCTCACTGATACAGAGTTGCTGCCCAGCCTCATTTAAAAATAAACGTCATCTACTTGCTGTTTTGGCTTCTTGTAAATTACATTGGAGGTGCTTTACAAGTAAGGATGAGTGAACTTCCTTTGCCCGTTGAAACAGGATCACCAGCTGAAAGGCTCGGAGTTTAGATGCTTTTTATTGCTTATTTTTTTGGAGTTTGAATCACATGACTGTTCTGCAGAATAGCATTAAGATACTCTGAGCTTCTTAGTTCTGGCATCAGTCCAAACTGGCCCAAAGGAGAAGTATGTCTGCAGGTAGTTGTGGTCACCACAATATCAGACAGTTATTAAGCTATTAGCATCCAAAGAGGGGCCACAAGGATGGTGAAGGGTCTGGAGGTGAAGCTGTTTGAGGAGTGGCTGAGGTCACTTGGTCTGTTCAGCCTGGAGGAGACTGAGGGGACACCTCATTGCAGTCTGCAACTTCCTCATGAGGGGAAGAGGAGGGGCAGGCACTGATCTCTTCTCTATGGGGACCAGTGACAGGACCCAAGGGAATGGCCTGAAGTTGTGTCAGGGGAGGTTTAAGTTGGATAATATGAAAATGTTTTCTACCCAGAGGGTGGCTGGGCACTGGAACAGGCTCCCCAGAGAACTGGTCACATCACCAACCTGACAGAATTCAAGAAGTGTTTGGACAATGCTCTCAGGCACAGGGTGTGATTCTTGGAGTGTCCTGTGCAGGGCCAGGAGTTGGACTTCAATGATTCTTGTGGGTCTTTCCAACTCAGGATTTTCTATGATTCTATGACTCAGTCCTCCAAGTACTGCATATAAAACCTGAAAAGTGCAGTTGAGAGGGGAACTCTTAAATAGGACTATTTCTTTAATTTCCTGGAGCAGACAGAAGGACAGAGTAGGATGAGAGACATGCTGCTGTTCAGAGAATCACTCCAACAGAATTTAATGGCAGGAATGAAAAACAAAGCAAGAACAGGTTTTGTTTTCAGTCTTTCTTCAGACTGTTGGTATCCTTTATTCCTAGTTTAAATGTTTTACATGGTTCTTTTCCCCATTCTACCTTGAAGGAACTCTTGGGAGGAGCTGTTGGAAATGACCAGATTACGAGGTGAGCGGCTGAGAGATGCTGAGGCGATTCACAAGTGTTACCAAGATCTGACGGATGCTCTGGCCCATATTGAGGTAAAAATTAATAGGAAGATCTCACATAATGCAAACTTTATTTCAAGCTTTTTTTAATGTAATATTCTTACGATTCTCAGCAATCTTACTGCTGACTTCAGAAAAGTTCTCTGTAAGAAGCCGGTGTGATTACTCATAGCATTAAAAAATATCCTGGATAATCCTTAGACCCTTGACTGGTTACCTTAAGAGAACCATTGGTGAAACCAGGTGGAGCTGGAGTTGCTGAGTGGTAAAAGCTGAGATCAGAGCTTGAACTAAGTTGCCTCCCACTGCAATGCATACAGTAATGTTGTTTGCAGTCATCAGGCCTAAGAAAATACTGCCTTACCACGGTGATTCTTTGTACACTGTTGTAGTTTTACGTGTGCTGAAGACCTGTCCTGTGAAAAAGGCATTTGTTTAGATTACAGTGACCATTAGCCTGGAAGGTTGTCAGGCAATCATGTGAACTGATGTGAAAAGCTGGGCCAAATATCTTTTCCTCTCATTCCAGTTCCCAGTACTGGCAATAATTTCAAACAGTACCAGCATGAAAACTAGGGGGAGAAGTACCCCCAAAAAATCTTCAGCCTTCTATTTTATCTGAACATCCTGAAGAATTTCACAGAGAAACCACATCCTTGCCGTAATGAGAGGTGTGGTTTCCCTAATGCAGATGTTTACAGGAGGCAGTGATCCAAGGGGTTCCACTGTTTGCAAGGCAAAAGGACTTTGTTTGGTTACACGCAATGAATTTTCTACTTGTTTGTGCTGGCAGAGACTGCCCTATTCAAGCATGTTATTCCTGTTTTCTTCCCCTGTCACGAATAGAAAATCAAACATAATATTTCACTGTATACCAGCTGGGATTTTCAGAACCTGGTGCCTGCTAACTTCAATGATGAAGTAGTTAATGCTGAGACAGCAACAAGTAAGGGTTCAGAAGCATTTCACAGACCAGCTGTTGGTTTATCCCCATGACGAGCTTTGTCCAGGCAACTACCATACCTTTCTTGCATTGCATCTTGTTGATAGCTTCACACCAGCGAGGGAGAGCAGTCATCTCCTGCATCCCTTCCTGTGTACCCTGGTCAGGAGTCTATCAGGGAAAGCCCGTTCTCATAGGAACATAATACTAGAAGATCTTGCTCTAGTCACCTACTCCAATGCCATGATAGTATAAGCAACTACAACATGCATCTCCTTTCATAGCACCTTACCACGGTGCATTGTTGGTATCCCAAACTAGCGTGTGATTTTGTTGCAGAAATGCACTTCTCCAATGGTTAAAAATGTTCTGCTAATTTTCCTTAAATTGATCTGGAACAAGTTTCTACTGATTTTATTCTAGCAACGGTGCTGTTCTCCAGCTGAAATGTCTTTTCTTTTTGCATGCATTTCCAGTGCATGTGTGGGTAACAACTAAATCCCTTCAGAACCTTTGTTGAATTAAAAAAATGTTTAAGTTTCCATTTATGTAATGGTCCCTCCATTTCTCTCATCTTTACAGTAATCTTTGTTGTGCATCTATAACTAAAATAAAGATGGTTCACAGGAAGACTACCTGTATCTCAAAGAATGGGCTGAAACTGTTACTTGTTAATGCTACTTTTAAGAATTCATTGTCACTGCAGTAGCTATTCAAGATTAATTCTCAACACAAAGCCTATAAGACATTTTCTTGTATTGTCTGATCAAGGACAGACATGAACTTTGAGTTACTAGGAGAGATATTTCTGGCTTCTTTTCACCTATCATAGTTGGATAACTCAGAATGTCCTCAAGTGTGCAGTATGAGTTACAGTATCCAAAATTATTAATGTAGGCTTGTAGTGAGTTTTGCTTGGAAGTAGGAAAAAGCCAAAGTTTTGTCTGATTTCTTCCTTCTAGGAGAAGTCCAAAAGTATTCCAGATGATGTTGCTAAGGACATGAGAGGTGTGCAAACCCAGCTCCGGAACCATGTGGCCTTGGAGCATGAGCTCTCTGGGAATGAGCAGCAGGTAAGGACAGTCATTTGTGGTCTTCAGTATGTAGCCAAAGTTCAAGTTTCCAAGATAAGCTTAATAATAATTTGGTATTGTGAACCAAAGTATTACCATCTCTCACAGAAAGGCTGGAAATCTCTAGGGATTTTCCTTAGTTTTCTGGGGGTTTTTATACATTCAAGGTCTGATGGCAGTGATAAAGTAGGTAATTAAAACTTTTCAAATAAGGCACATACTGTAATAACTACTGACTATTGAAGTGGTTCACAGGGATATTTTTGATCATGGTTTGAAATGTAGGATTATGCCAGGCTTTGTGATATGCTTGTCATCTTCTTCAAAGTGTTCTGAGTGATTACAAGGAAAAGTCCAGAATCAGTTTTATGTGCAGAGAAAATTAAATTGGTACAAATTGGACTGCAAGAAAGAAGGATAGTGTTCACAATACAAATATGTAAAAATTTTAGCTCATGAGAACAGCTACCTTGTATATGGGAGACTTGATTGACTTCAACAAACCAATAAAACTAGTATGAGTTTTCACTCCTTTGTTTAATACATGTAAGGGTATACAATAGTATATATACTGTAAAACATGGCATGAGTTATATTGAGATTACTGAAGTAGTTATCCCAGTATTACTTATCAGTGGCCTCATATATTTTGGCCTTGGGGCAGCAATATTAGAATTGATCCCATCAGCTGCTTGTTACTTTTAAGGGTAAAAAAACATGAGACATGCATGAAGAGAATGTAGACACAGTTGAGCTATATGGTCAATGAGGAAAAAAAGGAATGGTTGGCTCTTATTTGCATTATAATAGCAATTATAATACTACTTGCATTATTCATATCATAAATGGTATAGCAAAAAGGGAAAACAAAATCTGTCTGCCTGTGAAAAATCAATGTTGTGATGAGCCTTGGCAAACACTGGATGTCACTATTACTCCATAGAACAGAAATTATAGATGTTTTTGTTTAATATGAGAAAAGTCAGAAAATATTGCTTGAATTGTATTTTCATGTACAGAAAAGATAGCCCTTATCAGAACTTTTCTAATAATAGCAGAACTCTGTGATGCTCCCCTTCTTACCCTCTTCTTTCATCCCTGTGTACAGCTGCAGGAGCTGACCCACTCTGCAGATCACGTGCTGCCCTATTGCTCCAAGAAGCAGGTGGAAGACCTGAAGGCAAAGCAGCAGGCAATAGTGACCAACTGGAAGGCCCTGAAGTCCAAAGTGGAACTGCGCAGGAAGCTCCTGGAACAAGCCCACAAGCTTTACGAGTTTCAGGCACACGTAAGCACCTCTGCCCTCTGTCCCTCGGTACTCAGGGGAAAGTTGCCTGCAGTGGGTGTGAATCACAGGGACACCTCCAAGCTGAAAATGGCTGCAGGTGCTCTCTGTATTATCAGTCAAGTATTTAGTGCTTGTAGATATTTAGCAAGGTGTTATAGGATAAGGATCTTTTTAATAGGATAAGTACTTTTTACCTTCTGTAAGAATGAAAGTTACATCCAGGTGTCTAAGGAATAATCATCAGCTTTGCAGGAGTAGCAGCAATCTTTTCAAAGACTTTGCAATTTCCACTGAGTAAGAGTGACGAAAAGAGATGTCACTCTCCTATTTAAAATGCATAAAAGTTTGTTCTCTCTCTCTCAGGGCATGCAATAACTCTTGATTAACTTACCTTATGGAATGTATCAAATACAACTCATTGGTTTTTGCACTAACTTCTCAAGTTGCTCAAACAGTGACATGGATATATCAGCATAACATCATAATCAGCAATGCAGGGTAGCTTTGTCTCCAAAGAACTCAGTAGGTCACTGAGCTGTGGTTTGCCATGGAATACTTTTTACATGTCAGTAGTTTCAGTGAGGGCACTTGAGCTACACCACTGCAAATCAGTAGATTATTGCTGCAAGCACTGCAGCTGCTAAACCAGCAAGAGTATCCCCTTATATCATGAAGGGAGTTGCTAATGTAGATTTCTAGAATACATTTACATTCTTTTATTCTTGAACTATTCCAGGTGTAACTATTGTGTTAATTCAAGACACCTCACATTCTGTTTCCATTTTTAGTGGGAAGCAGAGAGTGTCTAGAGTATGTTCACCTGGAGAAAACTTGCTGCAAGTTTGTCTTAGGGTTGTGATCTGGGGTCAAGACCACAACAGAGTGTATGTGTCTGGGTTTTTTAGCATGAGAGGCATCTGCATTGAATTAATCCACTTTAAGTCTCTTACAAGTGTTTAAATCAGCATTACCTGTCATATTTTATGAAAAGAAATATTATATAGTTAGAGATAAAGGATGTTTATGACAGTTTGGGATTTCTGAGGATTTGCTTGGTTTGTTTTTTAACTGTTACAAGTTCCATTATTATGTGCAGAACTGTTGATGGGGAAAATTAGTGTGATTCTATTGATGTAGGTGAAAAGTTCATTTGCCCACTGTCTTTCCAACAGTATCTAGGACTGATAGTAAGAACAAGGCAAACTTTTAGAATGTATTCTTCTATCATATATTAAATTCTTGAAGTCTTCAGCCTGGAGGCATCTTCAGGAGGAGGTGGATCTTGGTGGATTTAGCCATTAAAATGTAGTCACTCAGAGTTCATTTCTTTATTGATTTATTTTGTAACTTACATCATAAATTTAGTTTTTGACTTCAGATAGAAAATGTCGAGTTGTCCCCATCCTGTGGGAGTGTTTTCTAATTTTTATTGTTGAAATGTCGTAAAACACCTTTGGCTTGAATTTTGTCTGAAATGTGTGATGCATCCTGTGATCTGAATGACAAATCTATAGCCCATTTCTCACTCTTCCAGTGTGTCCTTTGATCTTCATGACTCTTAACATCGTAAAACAAAATGTCAAAGCCAGGTCACCTTATTCTCAGTGAAGTGTCTAGACTGGACTATGCCTCAGACAACTCCCTGTCTCTTTGATGTCAGTCTGATGGCAAAGAGTATTCCCAATCCTCTCAATTTTCACCTCCTTTCCTGACAATAATTCCTGAAGAATTTGTGAGCTGGTTCTGGAAGTTTGGTAAGCCTGTCTTTCTGCCCAGATGGGACAAGTCAGGATCATGCAGTCTTGTCTAATGACTAAGAATTTCAGTAACTCTAAAGTAGGTTAGAGCAACTTTGCTGCAGAATATCTCCCAAATTGCTGAACGTAGAGAGGCAACTTTGTAACCTTTCCTCTTTCAGCTGTGCCAAGAGGTGCACAAACTCAATGTACTCACAGCTCTTCAGTACTTTTTTTCATTATATTGTTCATATACAGTCCACAGGGTGTTTTCATTATATAGTATGCACAGATTAAGTGAAACAAATGAATTAAAAAATCAGTTTCAAAAAAATGAGAGTTCTGCACAATCATCTAGTGTATCTCCTTACACCCCATCAAATACTATTTTAATGTGATTAAATGGCAGAGCTGGGCCTAACAGAAAACACACAGTACAGCAGACGGCTTCGGACCTTCCATGGAACTTTGTCAAGGAAGATGAGTGTAGACACAGACTCAAAGTATTTCTGAATGATCTGAGGCTCTTATTCTGAAGTTAGTGCTAGGATCTGCGTGATCTCTGTCAGGCTCTGCCTAGGAGTTTCCTGCAGACTGATGCCTACTCTACCCTTACATATTGCTGGCAGTAGCAGTCCAATAACCTCTTACTGGCTCTTCACTTGTTCCATTGCCTTATATATCCTAAGGTTTATGGATTTTTTCCTAATGCTTAGCTTAAAAGCTCAGGGAGTTTTAGACATTTGCAGTGCCAAGTGCAGTGTTAGTGTCTAGCGTGACATCCAGCTGTGTGAATGAATTAGTTCTAGAAATCAAAATGATGCTACCACATGTGCACTACATGGACCTCTTTAAAAGGACCACAGTCTTTTTAAAGAGTCATTTAGTAGCTGTGTTTATTGGCTTTAAAAAAGAAGTATCTTGTCTTTCAAGCCTAAATTCAGGACCCCAAATTGGCCAGTTTCAATTTTGTGGTGCTTTTCTGAATTTTTTTCCTGGCTGTCTTTACAAGATTTTGATGATATGAACAAAAATCTATGGGGAAAATGGAGCAGCCAAGAATCTATTTCCATTACATAGTTTCCTTCAGTGGAAAAGCCAGCAACCATTTAAAAGAGAAAATTTTTGGTTTTTTTCAGTAAAAGAGAATTTTTCTTCAGCACTTACTACAAATAATAGTCTTTTAAAATACATTTTAAAAACCTGAAAGACCATTTACTACCTCAAAATTGAATCAACTAATCCAAACATAGTTAAACTATAACAAAACTTAAGCATCATGTATAATCCCTTGTATATCCCTCACAGTTCTAGTTTTTACCAAGGGACACATAAGAGCAAAATTCCTGCTGCAGATTCAAATAAGATGCCTAAAGTAAGTGACTGTTGAAGGTGTAGAATCAAATGGAGGGAAAGACATACAGAGAACATAAAATTATTTTTACTCACACAATTTTCTTCAGTCACAGTTAGAAAATAATCCTCAGGAAATTGTTTTAGAATTTTCTTGTACATAATTGCTTCAGCAGAATGCTTCAAATATTTTAAGTTATTGCAAATATATTTATTGGTTCATCAGATTCTGAAAGTAAACTAGCATGACAGCTTTTTCCTCCCAATCTCAGTCCTATAGTTTCACAAACCAAGAGCTGAATCTGTATACCTGATACACTTATGCAATTTTTTTCTGAACTGTGATTTACCCTTTTTTCACTTTTATTATAGTGCATTTGTTTTTCACCTGAAAATGCTCACCCTCATTTTAGAATATGTGCATAACCTAATTTTCAAATAGACTTGTGTTAGCCAAAGCTTTCACAGAAAAGTAGGATGATACTGGTTTATCCTTTATAAAGGAATAACATCAGAGAATACTTAAGGAAAGATGGACTAAAGGGCAATAAATGATATGCTGTCACTGATGTTACATGACAGTTTGATTATGATTATATTACAAACCATGTAACACAATATATAGAAATTCCTGCAGTTGTGTTATCCACCCTTATAAAATTCATAGAAGTACTGCAAGCACTAATGAAATATTTTATTTCTTATCTATGATTTCATTGCATTTTATTCACTTAAAGTTGAAGAGTCAACCTATGATTTTCCTGCTTGCTAACCTAAGCTTGAGCCCTAACTTCAATTTTCATGTTTTCTCGGGTTCCAGGTGTGGGACTATTTCTTATGGACAGCAGAAATAATAAGGGAAATGAGAGCCAAGGAGACTATTCGAGACATATCTACCAGCAGCCTGAGACTCACCCAACATCAGCAGCTACTGGCAGAGATTGAAGCACGAGAAGAGAAGTACAGTCATGTTGTACAGCTAGGACAGTCCCTCTTGCAAGATGAGGAAATGCCATCAAAAGAGGTAAGTGAAACTCCTCTGAGTGCAGTCATACATATTGAGCTACTGGACCCCAATGTAAGTGTGGTTCTATATTGTATCACACTGTGAGATAAAAAAAAAATGTGTACACTCATCCATGTGCATTTGCCTCAGTGTGTTACCTAGCCTGGTCACAAAAACATCTGTCCCATTTCCTACTTCAGCAGTAGATTAGTGGAGGCATCTCCTGAAGGTCCCCTGCAGCAAAGCAGGACTTATTCAAGAAGTTCACCATGTTCTGAGCAATGGAGTCAATTGTGCCAACTTCCCAAACTGGATTATCACACAAATGCTACGCTTCATATTACAGTGGTATATCCACTCCAGAACAGTCTGGACAAAAACCTGTCAACCAAAGAATGAAAACACTCAGACATATGAGAGAGTTTAAAGATTGATTGAAACATTTTCTGTAGTAAAGAATTACACTAGTGAAATATACTCCCTGGAAACGAAAGATTTAAATCAAAATGTCAGTTTACTCAAGACAAATGGCTTCTAAGATTCTCACAGCATTTATTTCTTTTCCAGTACATATCAGTTCATTTCTCCCCTGACAATTCATTAACATGTCTCTTGAATATCTTCAGAAAATGAAGAGTTTGTGCAAGTTACTCTCCCATCTCACCAAGCTATTTCCTAAAAATTTGCTGAATAAATCACTTATGACTATGGTAACTAGAAATCTTGCTGACTGTAAAGTCCTTTGCCTGTAGAAAAAGGTAGGAAAAAGTAATTTATAGAAAGCCTGTGGATATACAATATTTGAAAGCTGAAATTTTATGAAGTCTGACCTTGTGGCATGTATTCACTGAGACAAAGAATTTGCTATGTTGATAATTTATATTTTAATATATGTCACATAAAAATTTTGAAGTGCTATAATAGTACTCTTAGTGCTTAAAGATAATGAAGAATTAGAATCTGATTCTAGGAGACACACTTGAGAAACAGTTACCTTTCTTTGGTCTTGGTTTGGACTGCTGTATATGCTGTAAGAAGCACTTCTCCGTTGCTGAAATGAGGCACCTCTGATTATCTCTCTGCCCAAAGAGTAGTGCTAGAACTTATTCTACTTTTTTTTCTGTTTAATAATTTTGTTGCAATTTAAAGGGATTATCCTCCACTCCACTTAATCCTTCCTCCTCTCAACTTACTCGGTTCATGGAATATAAACACCAACATGAGTTTTTAACTGGAAATTTCCTTCAGATTCAGCAGAAGCTACAAGCTTTGTTGGAAGAGAAGAAAAATGTATACAATGCATGGGGACAGAAAAAGGAGCGGCTGGAGAAAACACACCAAGAACAAATGTTCTACAAGGATTGGGATCACCTTGACATGCTCCTGAACTCACAGGAGGTGAGCAAATTATAAACTTGAAATAAGCAGTTAAACTCTTCAAGCATTTAAACTCTTTCAAACCAAAAAGGGCACTACTGTTCACCTGAAGCTAGAAATCCTTGTGTCTGTGTACAGACAAGAGAGTTTCTTTTATTGGTATTGTTTGCATTGTGGTATCACTTGGAGATTATTGCAATGTACAAGATGCTCTCCTTTCTCATGTGGAACAGAAACAAATAGATGATTGTTACCTGAAAGATAATTCACTGCAAATAAACATAAGAGGGAACATATGAGAGTCACAACAGAAGAGGGAGACAAAAGTCCAATATTAGTCCACTTTATAAACAGATCTCAGCATGCCAGCTGCTTAACCACTGGTGAATTTTGTAGGCTTCAAAGAGAAAGGAAATTATAAAGAGGGTTTGAAGGGAGTTTACTTTGCAGGTGTTGCTGGAATTCTCACCTCAAGCTGAGAGTTATGCTGGAAAAATGCAACAAGTGGAAAATGGATGTTGGCAGTGTGAGTTAATACAGGAAAGTGAATAAACTACTCAGCTCTGCAAGGGTATTGATAGGAGTGTGTAAAACAACAATGAAAGAATTTGTAAGGAGTATTAACTCCTGTTTGATGCAGTTGAGAAAAACGAGCTAGTGAAAAAGGCCCTCTCATAAAATAAGAGGCCAGATATAATGAATACAAAGAGACAGAAGGATGTTCCTATTATCATCATTTTGCAGCTCTTGAAATAGATTTTTTTTCACCATTATTGAGTTATATTTTGTCTTTCTTGCACTTTGTTTGATTCATATAACTATGTTAAAAGGTTCCAGCTCGAGGTCTGGCATTTGCTATTACAAAACACAGTGCAGTCACACTGCAAATTCATGAATTGATAGATTGCTGCAATTGTGCTGAACTTGGCATGCCTACCACATCAACGGGTTGCAGGTTGCCAAACTGAAGGATTGACGCAATCCTGAAGGAGGTTGCACCTCTGGGTCATTTTTCATTATGGAAAAATAATTCATAATTCCCCAAGACCACTGACAGCAAAATGTAATGGCTCTCAGCTTGCACTGAGCTCTGTTTTCCAACAGTGCTTTGCCACTGGCACTGAATCCTTTTGGAAACTGACTCTGAGTTGTGCCATGCAGTGATACTTAACCCTTTGTGGCACATGGTCCTGGAGCTTTCTGCTACTCCTTCCTTGAAGGAAATGCATGTCTGCATAATTCCTTATAATTGGTTCTCTTGGCAAGTGTGACCTGCATTCTGGAATTTGTGACATGAAGCAGAGAGTTTTACCCAGGTTCAGGTTTCTGGAGTAAAATATGACACAGTTCTGCCGACTACTTGTTACTTATATGGCAAATGACATTATTTGTGTTATATCTCTCTCAATTCCCTACCAAGCAGTGGTACATCATTATTAAGCTCCTCCATAGGAGCTCATCAGGGAAAATGTAAACTCTACAAAAGTTTGGCCACTGTATTTTTTCTCTTTTCTTTTAATCGATATCAGCCAACCCAAAGAGGTGTTATCACTACGGCATCTACTTTGCCCTACGTAATGCAGAGGTAAATGTGTAGGAAGCTGCTGTGGATTGGTGCTTTTCTTGCTCCTCAGTTGTGAGTTCTGGTTGCAAAAGTCTGTATTATTCATAAACTAAAAGGTAATGAACCTGGCATTTCTGGTATGGCTCCAGCACGTTCTCTACAGGTAAATGGTGCTTCATATTACTTCTTTGTTCAGATGAATTTGCCATTGCCGTAGGCTGTGACATGGACTGCCACAAAATGGGTGTGTGTTCATCAGAGACTAGGCAAATTCTCATGGTGTGATCAGAAATCACAAGTTTCTTCAGCCAAAACAAAGCCTGAGAAAGAAGATTGTGACCTTGAGGACCATGAGGGCAGTTCTGTTATCAGAATCTTTTTCCCACAGTACCCTCTCTGTGAACTTCCAAGGAGTCTGGTACTCAGTTTTCCTCACTGACACTAAGCATCCAGAAGGTGGAACAGTAAAGAGGGGATATTTGCCTGTCCCTTCCAACAGCCCTTCACACAGACAACACTTTACAGTCAAGCTGTCTTTTGCTGCTGCCACCATCTGCCATGTAGATCAGTATACACAATTTGACAGTGAAGTTCCTTAGTCACTACTTGTATTTCAGTTCTCTGCAGTTGAAGAACACTTGGAATTGAAATCTATTCCTTTTGGATTGAACTCTGTTACTATTATATGGAGTTAAAATGTGGCTGCATAGTGATGCAGCATGATGATAGGAAGCAGTTCTTTCAAACATGTTTTTAAAAAACCTCAGCCAAGGCATCATCTGAAGACTCTCAAACCATTTTCCCAATGGGAATTTCATCATTTGCTACTTTCAGAAAGGACAAAAGGAAGCACACATTCAAAAAGGATTCCCAGCAGGCAAACAAATAGAAGCAATCTCTCCACCCTTCGAGTTTCTTTCGACTTTTGTGTTTGAGTCAAGGCTCAGTTATGTGCATTTTGCTTTTTATGTCTGCAAAATGTCTGCGTAAGAAAGCATGTCATCATTTTTCAATCCTATTTTGCCAGTACTTCATATGCCATACACCAGAAGCAAGAAACAGGGGAAGGAAGAAAGTAACAGAGGAGTATTTTAAACCAAGAACTGAGAATTGCTCTTTCATTCGCTGTCTGTGCCGCTGTGACAGGTTTGACTTTAAGCCAGCATCTTATATTACATCCAAGTTACTTCAGCCTTCAAAGGATTTCTGCAGAATATCATCTGCCATTGTTCTGTGCTAAAGAAAATAGAGCACATGTGAAGAAAATTAGGCAAACATCTATCTTTTTAATTTTTTTATGAATTCAGTTGTGCCATTAAATGGAACTTCTGTAGGAATCTCTTGTCAAACCTGCAAACTGAGATCTCGTCATTCAGAGTGCAGACAAGCAACAGCTTAAAAAGGGCAAGCAGGAAAAAAATCATTTTTGCTTTGAACAGAAACTGTGTCCAGTACTCCCTGCTCTGTTCTGATCTGTTCACAGCAGCAGATCCGTTTCTTAGGTTAGCTGCTTTTCTTTTTCTCAGAGATGAAATAACAGTGAGTTCGCAGGCTGTCTCTGGCAGGAACTTTTGGCTCCCTCCTACTCTGTCTGCAGTCTCACTGTGAGAACACTCAGGGAGCAGAGCCGTATGCTCCGTAATTTATCTTTCAGCCCATCCCACACTCATATCGCTTTGCAGACATGACAAGAGGTGGTAGCAGTTTTAGAAGAGCTGAGATTTTTTTATTTTGAACGTGGATTTTTTTAGGTCTTTTTTTTTTCCTGGAGAATGTTTATTCATCTCTCATTCCTGTGCTTCAGAGGAAGAATGGAAATTTCCAGTGCCAAAGGAAAAAGGATTAGGACTTGGTTTTAAGCACGGGGGAAAGACAAGCTTCTGTGACTTTGAATTTTGCATCATTTAGGACTAAGCTTCAGAATGTCATACAGCGACCATCGCTGCAAACCTTCATCTGCAACCTACATCTCCACTGCGGAAGTGCTGCTCTCTTCCTGTAGAATGACCCCACCTCCTTCTTTTGAATCTGCTGTGCGGGACAGGCATTCTCAAAAGATGCCAGCACCAGCATGGCATCCTCCCACTGGTCAATCAGCTGCCGAGATTGCTCCAGGAAATGCCATCTCACCACCCATCAGTGTGTCTTACTGTTCAAGGCTAGATGTCATCCTGGCACACACAGACCAGAGGAAAGGTTTTGGGAATGTTGGTCACTGTGTCAGACCTTCTGATAAGACCTCCGCGTGTTCCAGAGCTTGCAAGGATCCGTGGGGCCATGGATACGAGAGGTCTGGCACTCAGTCAACGTCTGCATCTTACAAGCAATATTCAAAAAGAGAAAAAAGTGTTCATCGTATTTCCCCACGAAAAAGTGATCCCTTGAAGCTTGCTCTATCTTTGCCCTCAGATGTCCTTTCCTGCAAAGCTCCATCAAGCTGGACATCACGCCTAGATGTTGATCTGTCTGCTATTCCAGCTGCTTCTCTGCTCCATAGCAAAAATCTGCATGCATCCCTGGAACCCTGTGATTCACTGCCACCCCGACAAGGCTGTAGCCAGTGCAATGCCCAAATGTCAGACCTCCATACTTCAATGAAGCTTTACATTTCAACGTGCAGCTTGATGATAAAGCCTTTCCCAACAGGTTCCCATGGAAACAGTCATGCTCATTCAAGTCTGCTCATGCCACAATTAGAGAAAGTGCCTGAATCTACCTCTGGTCTTCCAACACCATCCCAGAAACCGAAACAAGGTTTCACTTCAGGTGGGTCTCCAGCCCTGCAAATCACAAGATTTCATGTGACTTCCTCGAAGTTTCCTGGCCTTCCCCAGCAGACTTTATCCAAAGATACATGGCTGTCCCCAGCTGTGCTGACTGGAAGAGAAAATTCAGCTAGTGGGAATGAGATAATGACCAAGGATTTAAGTCCAGAGCTGATTGTCTTTCAGAATTGCCCCTCGTCTAGGCCAGAGTTTAGGAAGACTCCATGTGATGGTCTAACACCTGCTCACCACAAGGTGTCCAAAATCACCCTGATACTTGCCACTCCTTGGACTGCTATGCCTATCCAGGTGGTAAGAGAATTTAGAAGAAGCCCAAATCCAACAATCTTTATCAAAACACATGACTCAGATAGAGCTGGTCCACCCTTTCACCCTGTGGAGATTGGGCCCGGTCTCTCTCTATCAGTGAACCCAGTTTGCTGCTCAGGATTGCTTTCTAGCCATTGGACAAGATCTGGTTTGAGACCTTCCCAGGAAACATGCACTGTAAAAAGTGTATTCCCTGGCAACCTTGTGACAAACATACCAGCTCACACCACAGCTTCAACTCACAGAGACACAGAGGGTCCAGGGTGTCCATCTATCGCCGTCAACATTGCATCCTTTGGATCTGGGAGGAGAGTGGTGAAGATTTGCATTCCATTCTAGGAACATTTGCAAACAGAAGATCTAAGCTATGTTTAATCAAGCCACGTAGATCTCTTTTTGTATGCATCCTTCCATGTTCCAACTCCCTAGAGATGACTTATGAGACAATGAGAAAGCTACTTGTGTTCTATCTCTGAGGCTGCAGCTACAGCTTGATCCATCCTAAGTGAAGATAAGGACTCTGCTCTGGTCACGCACTTTACAGGAGTTTCCTTTTAACCATTAGAGTGCTATTGTTAGCTCAGCACTTTGAAGAGTCAAGACTTCAGAGACAAGAACTGGTTTTCTTCTCTGCTAGGTTGGACTTGATAATCCCAAAGGTCTTTTCAAACCTAGTTAATTCTGTGATTCTGTAGTCAGTCTGGGACCTGGAAAAAATCCTCAGTGTAGTTTTTTCTTAGTTCTTTTCTGTTTCACTGTTTTCATTTTCTTACTTGTCAAACTATGCTATGTTTCTAAATGGTTAACTCCTGGTTTTGTAATTTTAAAAGTAAGGCTTGTTTTCAAAAGCCAAAGTATTTAAGTGTGTAGGAAGAAATCACTTTTTTCCTCTCTTAGAAAAGGAGAGGTACCACCCTTTCCTGAGGGAATCGAAGGGACTTTAATTTTCACAGCACGTCAAATTTGGATATCCCAGCAAAGTTTCTAGCAGTGAAACTATGGGGAGTTTCAGAGGAATTTAGTCTGATTTCAGACAAATGTTTCATAAGTAAATATTTAAATGATGATGTTGCATGGGTGTAAGATGGTCTAACACTTAATACTTACAGGGTAGGGATCAAGACTGTGAATTTTGAAGAAGGAGGAAATAGGTGTGAGGAAGGAGCCATAGCAATTATCATAAAAACAACAGTTTTATCTCTGTGTTTGTCCCATATACATTTCCAATATTAGATAATTATATTCTTATGCCAAGGAGACAGCATGCAGTGGGGGGAGGGAAGGAAATTTTAAATACATTCAACATTAGAATTTTGCATATAGATGGTGAGGCTAGACGCCAATAATACAATGATGTCAACATGAATGTCAATAGAAAAAAATGTATGGTTCTTTTTATAAACAATTTCAGTGTGTTTTATTCCTCTTGTGGTTATAGTATGATACCTTTTTATAACTTTTACTGAAATGAAGCGTAGTAAAACATTTTTGTGAACCTTGTGTAGTCAGGATATCAAGAACATTTACTTACTTTCCTAAAGCAAATTTTGGAGTTTTTTCAGTAATTCATTTTAGTATTTACTTTTATCAGAATTAAGTCAAATCAAACCTTATTGTTCTCTATCTCAGCACATAGTTTGGACTTGATTACATGCTTTAAGTTAAGGGTTTTAAAACTGGGAATAATCTGGGCTTTTAGTGCATTGTTAGAGCAGAAAGATTTTCTGTGGAGTTCCGGCAATCTCAGCAGTAAGCCCGTGGCAGGTAGTGAGAGGCAAAATCAGTGGAGCTTTTTGTATTGTGAAGAGCAAAAGAGGAAGAAGGAAGTGGATTTGCACAAATACCTAAAATATATTTTATTCTAGAGAAATAAAAACTGCTCTTCTTGGAATGCAAATTTCTTTTGGGGCTGTGTCATTTTCCATTGCATATAAATGTGAAGTTGTGGCATCCAGAGAGCATAGTTATGAAAATTACTAAAATGTTTCATTCAGTATTTATCCAAAAGCTAGAACCAGCAGATGCTGTCACATAACTATATATATAGTACTGTTTTATTTTAAATGATTTTTTTTAATTGGACTTTGCTTTTAATTCTGCATTAACTTGTATGAAAGAGGTCTTTCTGGCTAAAACTATGCAATGAATTCAGAAATAAGGAAAAACTCCAGTTAAGTAGGGTTAAAACCTCTGTTTCTATGCTTTACATTGTTAATAACTTGAATATTTCTTGCAGAAAATCCCAGAAATCTCAAAAACCGTTCTGTGGTTTTAAACATCTTCGCAAGTCTTCACTTAAAAGCGAATCTGTTTTGTAGTGAGTGGCCAAACTTTTTGTGCTTTTTGTGGCTGAATATTAAATTCCCAATGATGTACTATGATTCTTAACAGAAACAAACTTGAAAGAAAGTTTATACCTGCTGTATGCTGTGGGAGACCCTGGTAGGTTACCTGAGGGGAGCTATGCAGTGTTTTGTATTTGAAATCAATGTGTCTCATTCAAAGCAGGAGTTAGGAGACCTGTCTAAATATATGCCAAAAAGTGATGTAATTGGTGACAGGCCAGCATTGTGGCATGGGAGCCAATTTTTGTTCTGCTTTCAGACTGGTATAACAAGTGCTTAAATGAAAGAAATGTTGTGGTTCTGATTATAACGACTGTCATAAGATTTCTGTGTAAAAGACAAATGGAAAAATTTTACCTCAGCAGCTCTCCAGGCAGCAGCACTGATGGTGCTACAGGGGCTGTTCTCCTCTGAGCACACTGCCATTGCCTCCCATGCAATGTGTGCAGCCACTTCCCTTTTGCAGAAATTTTCCTTCTGAGCACCAGTTTTCCTACTCACTGTCAAAACCTTGGTTGCCAATAGCATGTGCACAGACTTCTACTTGGAGGACTTGGTCCAAAGCTTTTGGTAGTCAGGAGGACTTTTTCCCACTGCTGTAACATTGAATGGAATTGAGCTTTGAATGCCCAGTGTCATTTGTGTTTAGTGGATTTCAGTAGGAGCAAGGCACTGAGCTCTCCAGTGGCAGCTGCTTATGAGTCACCACCCCACACCCCTGCTCTCAGATGTCTCTGCTCTCTTTCTCTAAGGAAAATAACCATCTCTACCAGTAGATGTCCCTTGCCTTTTTATTCCATCTGAGATATACGAGCAGGAAAACTAATAGCTGACCATTTCTTCAGATATCTGTTTCACTGCTAACAGTTACTAAATAAAAGTCCTGGAGGTAAATCTTTTTTGACCAGAAATGGTAGATAAACCACAAAATATATAAAGAAACTATTTTTAAATATTTTTAAAACAGTGTTTAGAACACCAAAATAGAGATGCAGCATGTGGCTGTGTGTCTATGTACCCCAAACAGCAGTGGGTTAGATTCAGCTGATAACTTTTTATTTCTGTGTTAGCAGCAGCAGTGTGAATATAGATGATAATTATAAGTGGTTTAATAAATCATTACAGTAGACAGACCTGCAGCCCACACATTTTTCTTCAAAAGAACAAACTAAATCCAATAACACTCTAAAAAATATATCTCCCATAATTCCATACACTTGATGAGTAGGATAGATCAAATTATTAACGTTTGAATGACAAAGATCTGCCTTCTGGTGGGGGTTGTGTGTAACACACAGAGACATGGCAGAGGCATTAATGTATTTCTTTAGACGTTCTGGTGATTTATGGGCCAGACTTACCATAAAATTAGGCCTGTTGTACAGTGGCCTTCCTCTCTTCTTAACTGTGATTACTGTGGTGGGAATGGATTAGCATAGAGCAGTTTGAAAATCTGGCCTGGACATGATATTTATCTGTGTATTTTTCTGTATATGCAAAATATTCACTCCCCAAAAATAGGCCATAACATCAGGCCAAGTCTGGCTGTCAATCCTTTTATCCACAGTCACCAAGGAGGGCTGAGTGGTGGCAGCAGAAAAAAGTCCATCACGCATCTGAAGATCAAAACATCAAAGCAAGGTAGTGGCTGAAATGTGGGGTCTGTCCAGGGCGATCAGGGCAGGAGCAGTGCAGCTCAATGCAGTTCAGGAAGGACTGATGTCTAGGGCTGAGCCTCAGAGAGATTCCCAGATGGGAGCAGGAGTCCATTCAGGCCTGTTAGTGCACCTGACAAGTAGGTGTGGATTACCCTGCACATGTGCTCACGCTTGGGAAGCCTCTCCTGCAGAAGATGCCCTGGGGGGTTAAAGAGTTGTCCAGCACTTCTGTGCAGAGAATGAACATCATGACTGGTTTTCTAAAGTAGCTGCAAAGAATATCTTTTCCCTCTTTTAAAAAACACCATGTAAGACTGCTACAGGACTGTGATATTTTGCAAAGCAGGAGTGATCTCTCCAGATGTTATTTTTCCTCTGCACATCTATGGCTTAAAGGCAGAGATTTACCCATGTCCTTTAATAGTCCTTTTCTGAAACTTCTGGCAGTTGTGTTGTTTCACTGATTCTGTTCTGTTTCTTTCCACCCTCCTAATTCTTTCACACTGTATCATTGTTTCAAATGCTTCCATCTCTGCTAATTGCACTTTACCCAGGCAAAGTTACTGATTGGAATTTCTCATCCTTGTTCAAATATTTGTGATTCCATGAGCTCGCAAAATGGATTACACATTACACATTGCTGATAAATGTAATCCTTCACAACAGTCTGATTTCCCAAAGTCTGTCCAGCCATAGTCACTTCAGTGTGAGCCTTATCCATGGGTGGTCTTTCCTCGTGTCCCATCAGAGACTGTAACTGGGGATTTTATCTGGCTGTTGTCTCATCACTGAACAAGAAAAAAACCCGTGAGCAATTACATCCAATGAAAAAGAATAAGTTCCTGCCAACCTGCAGAAAAGCATAGTTTTTTCTTGATAATTGGTAACTATATTCTTTATTCTTTTGCATTTGGCAAAACTGAGTATAACAGAATGTATGGGACAAGTCATTGGGCAGTCATTTTTCTTAGCACTAGAACAGAGTAAGGGAACACTGCAGTAGTGCCTTTGAGACGTGTGAATTAGTCGGAAAATGCGCACACTTGCACAGTGTTAAAAGGTGCAGAGGTCAGTTTCCTTAAAACTGCATTTGTTATTTTAAACTAAAGTCTTTCTGCAACAGAGATTGGCAGAATAGACAGTAAATAAAATTAATGCAGGCAAGTTGGAAAGATGGCCTGAAAACAAAATAACAGATGTAATGCATTTGGTACAGGTGCAAGGTATGACATTTTTTCAGGAACAATCAGCTGCATAAATACAGGATGGGGACAAGCTGGTCTGACAGCAGTTCTTCTGAAAAATTTCTGGCAGCTTGTAGTGGATTGCAAGGTGAACTTGAGTTCATGGTATTGTATAAAAGTATAGTGTGTATAAAACTATGTACAGGCACATGCTGAAGATGGCAGCTTGAAAGGCATTCTGCTGTCTTCACAACCTTCATTCTGGCAGCCTTATTGCTTATTGCCACTTGTTACATCAAGTCTCAAAATAAGTGGAAATTGAGAAAACCCACAGGAGAGCAACAAGAATAATCAGAATCAAAAAGACACAGATATTGTGGAATGATTGATCAGATCACTGTAGTTTTAACCTAGAGAAGACAGAAATCCCAGTATGCAAAATGTCTACATGTACAAACATGTACAAGGCTGAAGCAAAGGTAAAAGGAATGATCTCCTGAGTGTGTTGAAGAGAGCTGTATGGAACAAGGTGCAGAGATAGCCATGCATTTTCAGGCTAGATATTTGGAAAATCCTGTTAATGATTGAGGTAATAAAGCACCGGAGTAAGTTGCTCAGGCAGGCTGCAAAGGCCCTGTTGTGGGAACTCTTCTAAGAAGGAATCATATGGACATCTGTCAGATATGACAGTGATCTTGTTTGGGATTACAAGGATGGCTTAGACCTCTGGAATTCACTGCCTTATGGCTTAGTGATTGTGATAAGGACCAGCAGGTCACTTTCCTTAGCTAGACCTGTTAATGCTTCTCTTTCTTGCTCAAGGCCGTGGGCTTCTGCTAATTAATTTCCAGTTCCGGTTGCCTCCTGTTCCTTTTTTTCCCTCTCAAGTGTACTCTCAGCAGCAGAGTTAATACATCTTCTCCCATTTATGAATCAAGATTATGAGATAATTAATTCACTGAGAAAATTAATAAACTTTTTTTTATAGGTTTATTTGAAAAGCAGTGACCTCGGAAGGTCTGTAGATGAAGTAGAGCAATTGATAAGGAAACACGAGGCTTTTGAGAAGCTTCTGGCATCACAGGATGAGAAGGTAAAAAAATCAACAACAAATATTCTACCAGCTAGAATTCCGTGAGCTAACATTATACATATACTTTTTTTTTTTAATTTGGCAACACATTGAATTGGTGACAGGCTTGAAATGCCTGATATGCTTGAACCGAAGATAAAATGGGGAAACTTAGGGAAATAAGAGGCAGAGCATTGGAGAACAATCTTAAAACACTCCATGCCCAAGTCCTGCCTGTATTGTCTTGCAATAGATAGGAAAAACACTTAGTAAGCAGAATAGTGGGACTTACAAGAAGAAATATTTAAAGCAGGTCATATTGTGTTGTGGATATCAGAAATTTCTGCTCTTTTCATTAAAAAATAGTGACTTTTAAAGCAAGTGAAATAGAGTAGATATTTTACAAAATACAGGAGGTATTTTTGCACTTAAAAAACTTGTCGAATTACTTAAATATGCATTTGGTATACAATGGCTGTACCAATTGGGCAGCCTCTCTGCACTTTTGGAATAGATACTGAATTGCTCACCTGAGTTTAAAGGAATCCTCCTGGCTGGTGGCCACTGCTCTAACTCACCCAGGCTAGGGCTAAACTTAAACCCGGGGCTGTGCCTGGGTTCCCCAGAAGAAATGAACTCCCAGAACTCTTGCCAGCTCCCTGCTAGACTGATTGCTCATTTTGAGAGCTACATTCCAACACCTGGTTTCCAGACAGCAATAAAATCTGAGCACTCATGGATGTCATGCTTGCTCCATGACTCCTTGCACAGAATAATCAGTGGCATAGGGATGCCTGGAGCTACAACTTTAATTCATATATGTAACCAGGATGCACCACAGAGTCCAATGACAGTAATGTCATAGATGTAACATAGTACAGGGTGAGGGGGAGTGCTGGTTGTCTTGATCCTGCTATTCTTGGTTCATTACAGAAAAAAGGAGAATATTTTAGCCATGGAAAGGAGCTTGATTTTGTTTATTTTACACTACTTGGAAGCATAAAAGTAATTTCAGGTCTGTTGCCTTCTCAGATGATGTCTCTTCAAGAACAGGCAAGCAGATTGAAAAAGGCTGATGGATTGGAAGGGCAAAAGATTCAGTACAAACTGAATGTGATTCTTGAGAGGAAGCGTCAGATCAAGGATCTGTCCCAGAGCAGGAGAGAGAAGCTGCAGACTGCCCTGCTTCTGGCACTTTTCTACCAAAACCTGGAAGAGGTAAGAGGGTTTTATACTGGGAAGGGGATGTAAAGCAGAGGAACTGCCTACCTCTACTGGATGTAGTGCTCACTCTTGCCAGACATGTTTAGGTGGATGGATAATCTACTCTGGTATGGCAACTCCTGCCACACTCATGCAAAAGGATGCTCCAATGCCATTCCTGTTATATACAGTTGTTGTGGCATTGTGCCCATTACAACCACTTTACTCATCAAGAGTTCTGCTAAAATAAAACAAAAGGAAAACTTCAAGCTACTACATGTTTTTCCTTTGGTAGGCAAGAAAATTTATTTCAAATCAGGGTGAACACAAAGTGGAAAACTTTATGGCCTGGACACCAAGATTTATTAGTGGATGTTCACTGAAGGTCTTCAAAACACTGCTGTGTCTTAGCATAGCTCTTGACCTGCTGTAGACTGGCCTCTGCAGAATACGGCCTCTGCAGTCTCTGTTTGTCTCCTGTTCTGGCCTTAGTCCTGTAACTGAGTAGCTCTGCTCTGTCACTACTGTTGGAAAAACAAACTAGGTCAGCCTTTCAAAGGGCAGCACAACATGTGTGACTGAGAACTGTGTTGGCATAAACAAGAGCACACAGACCCAGGGGCACATTTTCAAGCACTCTTGCTGGTTTGCTATCCACTCCTGCTGCTGCTGTGTCGCATGGAATGTCCTCAATGGTTTAAGGAAAACCTGCAGGTGCTGGTCTCCTCACAGTCCATGTAAAAGACATGTGTCCTGACACAGGTCAAATTATGATTGTCACCAAAGGAGAATGAATGCCTGTAATACAACTGCTGCTAACAACCAAATATTTCTTCTTTTTTTCTTTTTTTTTTTTTTTTTTTTTTTTTTTTTTTTTTTTTTTTTTTGGAAGTCCTCACCACTCCCAAATAATCAGACATTTAAATACCCTCGTCTTTGGCTACATTACAAAGTCAGAGCTATACATTTTCTTTTTCCTTTTCCTTTATTTTTCTTTTTCATTTTATTTTGATTTTTATTTTCTTTTAATATACTTTATGAGAAATTATTTATACACACAAGTATTAACTTGTATTATTTGGCTATACTTTTACTATCACATGATAGGAGACTAATGAAAATTCCCCAGTAATGGCCTGTTCACCTTTTGGACTAGCAGAGGGGAGTGGTAGACTGGATGGTGCGTTGCACAGGGCTTTCATTTCAAAAGAGCTGTGTACATCTAACAGAAAATTCACACGACTGCCAAAATCCTCTTGGTAGAGAAATTATCAATGCCCTTCTAGAGATACTCATTAGGCAGGAATACTTAATGTATTTCTTTCCATCTCTCTGTAATTGTCAAATCCGTGCTTGGGCTGGGAACCCCCTTCATTCTTGAGTCACAGACTTAGAGCAGAATATTTGGCCCTGCATAGTGAGGAACATTTCCCCGTTCTCGTCCACCTTCTCCACATAAATTCAGCCAAGAGTTCTTTGGGGAGTTTTTACTCTCAGGTTACGTGCTCATTTACCTCACCAATCTAGAAGCATTGCCTACTGCTGTAGAATGTGAATGTCACCAAGGAATTAAAAACCAAAAATCTTACAGTAATGTCTTTCTTTCTCTTGGTTGGATAGAATGGAATGTTTAAACGGATTTTAATTATATTATGGGTGTGTACAAGTTCATTGGTGAGAATGGTCCCCACAGGAATGTTAAATTCAGAGATGAGTTCAGAGTTCAGCTGTGAAATCAAT
Source organism: Orthonyx spaldingii (assembly GCA_013397795.1). NCBI lineage: Eukaryota > Metazoa > Chordata > Aves > Passeriformes > Orthonychidae > Orthonyx > Orthonyx spaldingii. The sequence goes on from VZTJ01006669.1 coordinate 224,123, forward strand.
GAGGTCATTGCTGATTCTTACTTATTAAGAGAGTAATAATTGTTCTCTCTTAAGGGAACAAGATCCATAGCTCAGGTCCCACACCACTGAAAACGCTCTATCCTGCAAGCATGTTAAGCAATTTCTATTGATCAAACAGAATTTTTGTGTCAGCAAAAATCAGTGATCAGTGCCATCATTAAAATTCTCCTAGTTACTCTCTAGAAGCAATTACACAGAGAACTACACACCTTAGCACAATGACCCACAGTGATTAACTCGAGAGGTCACACACAGTTTACAAAACAAGACTCACCCTTCTACAGTAGAAATATGGTGCTTTTGTCTCACTCAGAGAAGTGAGACAGACTTACAGACTACGCTATTGCCAAAAAGTCTGTACCTCAGTGTTTATGTGGAAGGCAAATGAACAAGTTGAAATATGTGTATTTAAATTATTGCAGAGGCAATATTATAAAATTAAAAGTTTTGCCTTCTAAAGCTGGCTCTGATTTTTAACACTGACTCTGAACCTTGCTCATCATATTAGTAGTGCTTCCTTTCCCTTTCACCCTGTACATAAGAATAAAAAACCATTTACATCTTTATCTCCAGGGAGTAAGAGAGAGAATTAGTTGTTATCTCTAGATGTCTGGAGCAGGCACATCACTTTATATGCTGTAAATGCTTCTGTCATTAAAAATCCATGTAATTTACAAACAGTTTGTGCTCACAAGATTACAGTAAATGATATTTTGAAAACATAGTTTCTAAATTGGTAGTGCTCACAATTTTTTATGATTCCCACAGAAATAAGTCTAGTCTTGTGCCTATACTGAGCATAACACTAGTCTTACTGTTGTCTTCAATGAAGTGAAAATGCCTGTCCAGACAACCGTTAAATCTTTCCATAGAAAGATGTTGGGAAAACAGGTCAGCTTTGTTTCACATCTGAATGTGGGCACGAGGCCAGGAGAAGGATCTCTCACTCTCTAGAGCCATCTTAAGTAAGCCTTAAAATAAACCAAGCCACTAAAAGTGCAGATGTTCAGCCTGTCATTAAAGCCACTGCTTCTAATTAAAAAGTAGGAGAGAAATTTACCTTAAAGTGGCTTTATCCTGGGGATTGGTTTGTTTCTCATTCTAACTGTGTGGATGTGCCTCCCATTCATATGAAGAGTCACTTAAATGACATGTGGCTGGGAATGGGAGAAGGCCAGCGAGGAGGGTGTTGGAAATGAAAGCAGCAGATGACAATGTGTAGTCCTGGGCAACTTTGACGTGGCCTGTTTGAATCTCTAGTTGTGCTTTGAAGCGAAACAGTTTCTGGAGAGCATGCTGCCAGTGAAACCTATTTCTGTTATTGTGTATAGAATCTCAGCAGCTGGAACAACATTTCAAATCATTAATTAACAGAGAAAATCCTCCAGCTGACAAGACTTGTGTGCATGTAGTGCACAGTTCCACAAGGACAGCCAAGATATTTTGAAACTAATAAAGCTGCCCTTCAATTTGCAGCTCTTGTGTTGTCAAAACATTACATTACTTCAGTGCTCTGAGGAGAGCAGGATCAGTTACAACATTATGTCAAGTGTTCAGTTCCCAGTGTTTTGTATGGATAGAAAATATTTCCTTCAGTGCTAAGGATTAAAGTTCAGCAGAACTTAAAGAAAATAGTGGAAAACTTGCTATCCTATTCATTTTATTCTGCTTGCTTTTGAATCCCCTAAAAGAATAATTTCCTAAGAGAAACACACAACTTTTGTTTTGTTAGCTCTCACAAATCACCTGCTTTTCTGAATCTGATATTCCTGATCAGACCATTTTGACTTTTATGAAGTATAAAAGCAAATACAGTTGTATTTCCTTTCAAATTATCTGACTAGTGCTTGGTCCCCCTCAGTAAATCTTTATTTGCTTTGCATTTTCCATATAGGTCTCACAACACCACTGACATGAGGAAATATTAGTACTGTTTTATAGGTGAGGCACTGAATTCTAAAGAATCTTTACCCAATTTGCAGGTAGAGATACCAGATGAAACTCAGAGATCTAGACCCCCAGACTCAGTGGTTGTAATCTCATTTTAAATGTATACCATGTTAAGGCTTAAGGATTCTCTGTATATAATCTAGAAGATCTGTTTATGCCTTGTAATAAAATCTGATGTATTCAAGGAATTTTTCATTACTCATGTGGTCAGAAAAAAATTAGTTTTCACTCCTACCTGCTTTTAACAAGGTAGAAGTTCAGAAACTGGAGAGCCACCTCAGCTGTCAGCTCCCACTCAATCTATCCAGCCCAGGCACAGACGCTTGCACAGAATAATGACATATCCTAGGAGGAAGCCCCAGGATTCCATGCAGTTGTTCTAACTCAGGTGCCTCTCACTGCTGCAGGCAGATGACTGGGTCAGTGAGCGCATGCAGAGGCTGGAGGATCCTTCCATACAAGACCCCAGCAATCTGCAGGACAAGATGAAGCTGCTGCAGAAACATCAGGTCTTCGAGGCAGAGATTCTAGCAAATGAAGAAATCATCACAGCTGTTAATAAGGTAACCCTCTCACTCTGTTAGTGTTTTTACAGACTGTTAATTTTTATCCAAAGGAGAGACTGATGAAATGTAAAGGAAGAGTAGCTTGGTCATCACTTCATCAATTATCCTACTTGTGTGACAAGAACACAGTTGCTTTGCCATGGAAATGTAATGCTGTTAATTTACAACAAGGAGATATTTAAATTGCTCTATCCAGGGAGATTTCATCTTTCCTTATAGCCTAAATAGGAAAATATATACTGACTTCTTCCTTGCCTGACATCGTTGCTCCTACAAAAGGCAAATAGGATTTCATGCCCAATTTGTGAACATTCTTGTTGGAACTGGGTGAATCATATAGCTAAAGGGCACAGTCATTTGTAATACCTCTCTTGGTGCTCCCATTCCAGCACTATCCTTCTTGGCAGGGAAATATTCAAATCCCAGTGTTCTGTGATTCCACATTCCCTCCAGATGTAAAAGTTTTCTAGCTGGCTTTATCATTTGGGCGATAAGAATTTTTATTAGTAATCTATTGTTCAATCCAGATTAGGAAGGTGGAAGAGTCCTCCTAGGAAGGTCATGCAACATAGTAATGCCATTAAAAATTAGTGGCAACTTTCATTTCTAATTTCTTCTTCTGAATGTGAAGAAAGGAGAAGCCCTGATATCAAAAGGTCACCCAAAATCAGGAGAGATCCGTCGCCAAGTCCGCATGCTTCAGGAGCACTGGGAGAAGTTGAAGAGAGCTGTTGCTGCTCGTGGAAAGATGCTGGAGGACAGTCGGGACTTCCTAGAATTTCTCCAGAAAGTGGACCAGGTGGAAGCCTGGATCAGGGAAAAGGCAAGCAGATTTTAATATTTAACCCAAGCAGCACACTGAAGACTTGCTATTTAGAAGTAACATTCTGATAAATGTGACATCTTCCACAATATTTTCTAAGTGGTTTTTGTCTGGAAGAATCATGACATGTTCTACAAACAGTATGAAATGAATGATTGAACAAATTCTATGGAGTCTGTCCATACTAGAGTCAGTTGGGCAGTGTTAGCACATTTTCTCATGTAAACTGTACACATGAAGAGTTTGTGATTATTTGTGGCCGTCTCATGTGTCTCTATTGAGACAGAGAAATGAAAGCAGATTAGAATGGAAGAGACTTGAAGATTTGGCAGCTGGATTTCACTCTCATTTTATATCAAATCTCAAAGTTTCTCTTTGTAGGAGTGCAGGAAGAATCACTTTCATTCAGAGGTTTCTTCCACTGCCAGTAGTACATTGAAAAGGGAATTGGGACTAAGTCTCATAAATATCTAAAGATCAGAAGAGACTACTACAGAAGCTGTAGGTCAGTGATTTACAGACACATCACAGAACTTACTGCATCAGAATAAGCCTTGGGAGTTGCTGTGTACTTGTACTCTACACCTAAATATTTGTCTGTTTGCTGCTTATTTCCCCAGGAGGTCATGATTAATGTAGGTGATGTGGGAAATGACTATGAACACTGCCTGCAGCTCAAGAAAAAGCTGAATGAGTTTCGTGGAGCAACATCAGGGGTAAGAGGGGTTTTCTATGCCCATGACTTGCGTGACTGCAAGCAGCCATTAACTTTTCAGTTCAATTAGCAAATACAGTTCCAGTACTCTGAGGAGGTGTAGGATCAAAGTGATAGGAAGCATCACTACCTCAAAAATCATTAAACAAGACAGAATTTTCCCTTATCATACCTTCTGCTTTGAAGATATCTAAGCAGAGCTGTAGGCACTCATGACACAACCTAACATTTCAGACTGCATTAAGTGACTGGAAAACTTGCTGTGTGAGCCTGGGTTTGAGAAGATTTTGTTTGATTCATTCTGTCTGCAAAGTCACAGTGATTTCCACCCAAAAGTGGTTTAAAAATGCTTGCTTCGGCCATGCTTGTTTGAATCTGAGAACTGATCTAGGCCTTTCATGAACAAGCCTGTAAAAAAAATACTGTTTTCTCTATTTCCATGCTTTATTTCTCCATTTCACTCCTCCTGAGGAACAGTCTCATTCTCATAGTCCTTCATCCAAATTAAGCACATAAATCTGGGGGCCTTTGTTTATACAACACGTGTGGTTAGTGATGAATCAAAACATTAATAACCAGACATTTAGTAAAACAGAGCAATGGTTTACACTTTGGATAATAGCCACATGACAAGACAGCTGCACACTTCACCTTTCAATGCTGAGATCTCTGACCCTCTTTCATGGTGGTGAGTCATGCCAGCTGCCTCTCCTGCCCCCCGTGAGATGTGCTAACTTGGGCACCAAACCTGGGGAACAGGGGCCTCCTTGTCATGATCAGCTCCCGCCCTAAGTGCTGTGAGGCCATATATTGAGAGGATGCATTTGCAGCAGCCTCTTGTTCTCTCTGTTTGTGTGAACTGCTACAGTTGAGGACTAAGAGCTCTGTGTGTCACACAGTAAAGATTACTGTGCTGATTTGCTAGTCTGGAAATTGTGAGAAAGGTCTGGAAAGAGATGTATTAGGAATTTGTGAGTGAGGTTTACTCTAATGTAATTTCCTAAAATTCTTTATCCCTTGTTTGCCAGTTATCTTGTTGTCAATTCTTATTATGGCCCCTCCCATCTACTTTTGTTGCCTAATAGGAGACAATCCTCTTCTACAAAGTAGCAATGTAGATAAACCTGACACCAGGGAGAAAACCCTGAGCTCCCTATTCCAGAGCCCACCAGAATTTCGCGACAGTGCATTCACACTGGATTTGGATAGACAGCCAAATTACTTGGCTTCAGCACCAGGGAATTAGTAAATTGAAGAGACGTTCATTGTACTCACCAGCTGACTGTGAGCTAAAGGATTGAGCAAGGGCTCTTCTACAGCTTGTACCAGCCAAAGGAAGGACGATTAATAGGGCAGAAACAACCCAGTGTTCCACTAAGCATAAACTTCTGAATAGAAAAGTTTTTCTATAAACTAAGGTAGATCTTATGCGCCACAGGAAACTCTTGGCCTTAGACACTACCAGCTTGTAGCCACCGCTCCTGTAACACTCTGAACATGACTCCTGCACAAAAAAAGCTGGGACAGTTACGCAGTTATGCCCTGATAGCTGATGCTCAGTTATACAGTGCTTCCTAGGGTGATAAAAACAGAAGGAGGCTGCTTCTGGCACAGTGTATGCATCCATCCAGTCTGGGTCTTCCCACTAGAAAAATCTGAGGTCAGGGTAGGGAGTAATCATCCTGCATTGATAGCTGCCAGAATTTCTGTTCATTGTGCTGCTATTATTTCCCAGGAGAGGAGACTGCAGGATTTCTGAAGCATATCTGGCTGTCTCCTGGTTTCTCTTGTTTATGGCTGTGTATAATAGGAAAGCACATATGGAAGCACACATATTGGTGTGGATGCAGCATAAACTAAATACACAATGGAGTGAATACTTAGATTAACAGTGTGCTGACACCTCGCAGCTGTGCTTCTCTACACCAGTGTTTGTCTCCCTGCTAAATTTGTGCTTTGTTTTTCCTAGAAAAATAAAGAATGTTTTTGAATCTTGGAGCAGTGTTCAGTCTTGGCCATCTGTAGTGCTCCAAAAGAAAAATTATTCCACTATAGTCCAGATGATATGGGCAATGTGCAAATATTATCCAATCTATGGTATGTGCATGGGAAGCAAGTCGCCTGGAAGACTTAGCATATGTTTTAAAATGCAGTGATGTTGCCTTAGAAGAAAACACAGTGGTACAAGTTGTCTGGGATTCTCAAGGCTATATGGATTTTGAGCCTGTTGTCTATGGTACAGAAGGCACTCCTGGACAGAAGCTCATCTAGATAAAATGGCCCAGGAGCCATGAGTCACTACCTGCTTGCCAGAGAAACAATCTGCTGTGGAACAGCAGCCACCAATGTAACCAGCAACTACAGTTGTGTTTCTTCTTATTCCCTGATGGACTATCAGGCTTAGAAATGAATGTCTGACAGTCTGAGGGCTCTCACCTAGACCAAGATCATTGTTGTATCTAGAGCCATTAATGTTCTTTCTTGCCTTTACTGTCTTCTCATCAGGGCCATGGTAACACCAGCAGTTGTAGTAAAACTAACTCCATGTGTCTGAAATGTTAGTGAGCCTTTTCTTGTTGCTGCTTGTGTAGTTTTTCACATCTCAGTGGAAAAGTCAGTCACAAAGAATTTGAACATGTGCCTCTTTTCCCTTTCTCACTTTACAGGAGTCAACAGTGGATGATGCTCACATCAGGACTATCAATGCCCTGGCCATGAAACTGGAGAGACAGAACAAGGAAGAAACAAAGACAATCTATGAGCGCCGAAAGCAGCTCAATGAAAAGTGAGTATGCTTTCAAATGTTCTGTGTAAAGCAAAAACAAGAAGGGAAAATTAGGTGTCTTTGGTTGAGATAAATGGAGGAATTGGAACATTTGTTTTCTTCTTTAATATCATGACTGCCAAATATCAGACACTGGAGTTGTCTTTCAAGACTCCCAGAACAGGTAGCTTAGAAGGATTTTTAATCCAGAAGTGTCAAAGTCATGTTTCTAGCCTTGGAGGCAAATACTCTGTTTCACATCACTTGGCACACAAGGTTCACAAAGCTTAGACACTTCCATCTCTTCCAGGAGCAGTTGTCCTGGTGAATTGTCTGGTGCTTTTGCTGCTTCACAGCCCATTGTCTAAGAAACAAAAGCATGACGATACCAGCTGTGAGGTTATTGAGAGTTTAAGGAAACTGGATCTGTACTTTTTAGCTTTTAACCCCCATGCCGTCCTGAAGACATGGAATAAATACAACCAGATAGTCTTCTCAGGCCAATGCTTTATCCCTGGGATGTGCCCCCTGTTACGGGGAACTGGGGATCAATACATAAGGTGGTTCAGAAAACCTGTGGTTTTGTTTAAATATGAGCACCATGAAACTCAGTTGTGGAAATCCTTACCTCTGAAATACATCTCTAAAATATTATTTTCAATTAAAGGTGGAACAGTTTTCATGGTAACCTGAATGCATACAGGAAGAAGTTAGAGGGAGCCCTAGAGATTCATGCTTTAATCAGGGAAATAGATGACATCACAGAAAGAATTACTGAGAAGGTGAGTTTTCCAATTTTGATTAATTTAAATGGAAAAATGTTCTGTCAATCTTATTTATTCAGAAAATGGAGGTAAAAATGCCTATCCTGAATTATAATTTTGATATTAACAGAAAAAAAAAGGCTATATAAAAACTAATTATTTCTTCAATTTAAGTAATTATATTTATTTAATTATAAGTCAGCAGGAAAGTTGTACTACCTAAGGTTACAAGACTGTTGGCTTAACATTTTTATAACAACTGTTAAAATTTATTTCTTCATTTTATGGGATTTTAATTTCTTAGAATCCTGAGGGTCAATTTTATTTTTTATATTTTCATAACACACACCTGAAAATTTCTGTGCCACAAATTATTGGGAAATATTTTCCTGATTTGGTATATGAAAAAAAAAAAAAGAAAAAGTAAGATTGAGAAATGCAGGGAAGCACACCTGTCTTTGTTTTACATGTGAATGGCCAGAGGCACCGTAAGCAAGATTATGGCTGTTCAAAGAGATATGGATTCTTGTTTCATCTCTGTAAGGAGAGCAGACAATGTGCTCTATTGATATTTAAAAAGACAATAAGAACATTCAGATGGCAATGCAAGGATGTGAAGGAGGAGACTCTTTGAAATAATTAAGATACAGATCCATTTGTTGGGTGTCATCTTCACCGTTTGCACATCCTTACTGCCCTCTCCAGAGTGTATTGATACAAGCACTGGATTATGGAAAAGATGTGGAAAGTGTGGAAAACCTGATTCGAAAACATGAAGAAATGGAAAGAGAAATCAGTGTTATTAAGTCCAAAATGGAGGTAAGAAGAAGGGAAGTCCAGAGGATACTTTAAAAAATTCACTTTTTTCTTCTTGAAAATATGGTGCAAGATTCATTGTTATTCTTCAGGTCGATTAATAGGAATTTTCAGCAATGCAAATGCAGCATAAATTTCTTCTCATGAAAATACTATGCTGCTTAATCCTACTTTATCTTATCCAATATTATTGTTCCTGATGCACCAAATCTAAGAAGGAAAGTCCCTTTTTAATGTTACTGATTCTCTGGCCCTCACCTACAAGCCAGATCAGACTGTCCTATACATTTTGGAAAGTGTAAACTCCGTCCTTCCCCAGTTCCTATACTGAGTTGAACCAAAATCACAACTGTTCAGAACTTAAATGCAAACCCCACACTGCAGGTAATTTCCTGACACAGAGATCAAACACAGAAATTTTAGGTTATAATTGCCTGTCTGATCTACTCTGGCTTTTGTAAAATGTTCAATTTGCATCATTTAGGACTAAACTTAAGCATTAAGTATAGGTCTGGACTCCTTTATACTTGTATATTTTTAGTAAAAAGAAATATATTCTGTTGAACCACAGTAGCAGAAATCCTATGACAACCTCTCACATTTTTTCACTGTTGGCCAGTGTTAAGCCTTTTCATACAGAAAATATGAAAAACCTTTTCTTCACAATAGTATGTGACAATATGTGTGGTACTTTCAGCATTGAGACTTTGTTAGCTAATTCTCATATGAAACTTGGGTGATTATTAGAAGGCATAAGCAAGGCTCTACAGGGGAGATGGGCAAGGTTTGGGTTTGGGTTTTTTAGCATAATAACTGTACTTTTTTTTTAAGAATTTTAAAACCAGCCCGGCATATCTTCCTTTCTGCATAATTAAAAGTCTTCATTTTTATCAACTTGATGGAGTTTTGCAAGAAATTTGTCAACTTTAAACCAGAGTTGATGTGTGTTCATTACTATTCATCAGACTGCTAATAGAAGTAGCACTTCATTTTCCTATCTGTTTGTCCATATTCTGCAAAACTGCTTTCTTAATTGTAAATTAACACTTGTGTGTGCAAAGCAATGCTCACAGATCTTTCTTCACATGGACCTTCGCTTACCAATGCATGTACATTCTTTTTTGCATACTACATGTCCCTTCATATATTTTGTTATTGTAATTTAATTACCTGCTTTTGAGAGCTGTGGTCTTAAAATGAACTATTTTTTCCTGAAAGGCAAACTCAGGAATGAATATAAGTATTTGGCATAAATTTACCCCCCTATAAATCTCTTCCCAGCCACTGGAACGGGAATCTTTCCGCCTTTCCACAAGGAATCCGTCCATAAATGACAAACTGACTATGAAGCAACAGGAGATGAAAAACAACTGGCTACGACTCCAGGGACAGGCCAAACAAAGGTGAAGACTTAGAGTGGCTTAAGTATCTCTCAGCAGGAGCAAAGCTGCTCCCTGGGGTCTAAACCCTACTTGCCAGAGGTCTTTTAAAGGTTTTTAAGGATTTTTTACAAAGTTTACACAGGCAGCTCAGACACCTCCATTGGAAAAAGTGTGACTTGATATGCAAAAAGTTCCACTGATGTGACTTCGGGAAAACTCATACAATGTTTTTGTGGTTTATCCCATTAAATAATGTTACTAAAATGCCTTCAAACTATCAAATTAAATCTATCATAAAGCCTTTGTGAAAGACTTATTTTTGGACGATTCTAAAAGATTTTTTTTCTCAAATCTTTCCAAAACAATAAAGGCTTAATCCTGATCTGTAATCATTGCTGTAAGCAACAACTATGAAGACTTTTTTACCTTTCTTGTGCTAATGAACTGATGTAGAAAAATTAGAAAGCATGATGTCTCCAAGGCAGCGTAATCTCGCGTGGTTTTGGTTAACATGAAGACTCTTAGGAACTGTAAGGGAAACCTTGAGTTAATTTAATTTGGCTTCTGATAAGATACTTTCCTCTGCAAATGGGGAGGGAGAGGCAACTAGACAATTCTGTGTCAGATAATGCTGAACTGCACCTTGTGTGGCAGGAAGGAGAAGCTGGCAGCCTCGTATCAGTTGCAGAAATTTAACTTGGAGATGAAGGAGATACTAGACTGGGCCCAAAACACCAGAGCTTTAATGGAAGCAGGGGGACTGCCTAAAAGTGCAAATGAAGCCGAAAGTATGATTGAGGAGCATCAGGAGAGAAAGGCAAGTATCATCACTGGTTCCAATTGAACATACTGGGAATCCTTCCTGTGGGAATTAATTGGTGCAGACACAGCAGAATTTTGCTGCATGCATCTGTCAACAACATGGTGAAAAAACTGTTTTCAGTATCAGGCTGGGAATAGAAATCACCGACATACTGACAAACTGTCTAATGGGCTGTTTGACAGCTCGTGTCTTTGCAAAAAGGCTCAGAAGCCCCATGAGATCTCACATGTACTGCTGTCCAAGTCCGATGGTGAAAAACAAGTTCAGTCTCACACCATACTCACTGCTCATCTTTTTATTCAGATTGCCAAAAAAGTTAATGCCAGTTAATCCTTGCTTCAAGATAGATTTTTTTCATGCAAACTTAATTTACCCAAGAAGAAAATAAAACCAGCAGTTTCTTTCAAACATCAAAGTAAATTACCACTGAATGGTGCTACACATTCAGTTCTGAAACACTTCATATCCCAGTAATAATTACCTTACTAATGTTTTGGTGGCTAATTTGGCTAACACTTTTGGTTTATGTTCCAAAAGGAGTGATATTTTAATTAACATTAGGAAAAAAGTCGATATTTTACTTTTTCCCAAGAATCATAACTATCTCTCAGCTGTTGTGCTACATTCTCTTTGCAATTAGGTTACTTCTAAAAATCATGTTCCCAGAATCACTATTATCCAGTGCTTTGCAGATCCTGTTATTAGCTCAAGCAGTTTGTAGATTCTGATTAATTTTCTAAACCTAAATTTAGTATGAAGCACCTGAAATCCCTTCCTTCTTTAGAGTCATCCATTTTAACAATGCTTTCTTGTATCACAGACTGAACAATGTTTTTGACAATAATTCTTTGTGACATGAGAAGTATCACAAGCTACTGACATCGTGTGCTCCAAATTTAAATTGATAACAAGGTCTAAGTCTTTAATATCTGTTAGTCAAGGAGCCCAAATGGCTCTAAGGAGACAGTCACAGAGAGAAAAAGGTAGCCAGACATTATGTTCTTGTGTTGAGTAAGCTAAGATTATAGACAAGACAAGAAGGAGGGGTTTTTTTCATTCAGGTTAGTGGCTCAAACCAAAGTCTTTAGGAGAGACTAGAGTTGAACACAAGATGCTAATGTGAATTTCAAAAAAATTTGAATTACTATTTTATAGCTCTGTTATCAACGATTGGGCAACACCACCACCCCAAAAATCCCTAAAAGCAGCAGTTCTAATTTAAGAAATTTAATAGTATATGCCATAGTGTTTAAGGTGGTTTATGAGTTAATAAATAGTATTATTTCAGTGCATAGTTATTTTCATTTTCAAATTGCTTACATTAGAAATTCTACACTCAGTTTGCAGGGGTCATAATTGCTTTTTAAGCTTTCACCTTCAGGATTCAGTATACGGGTATAATTCAGTCCTCAGACCAGCTGCAAAACTTAAATGTGTTTCATTTTAACACCACAAAATAAAGTAAAACAATATTTGAATATAAAAATCTGATGCCAACTTATTTGTTGAGAGAGGAAAAATTCTAGGCACTGTTTCTTAAAAGAACCACTTTTATGTAGGAAGACTGGGGGTGGAGGTATGATATTATGGATGTTTGAAATTGTGTTCGTTTATATCTCAGCATTTTCTATTCTGTTTCTAGCTAAATCCCAATTTTCATTTGTAGGAAAATGGTTGTTCTAGACCAATAAAGTAATTTATTGTTTACACTTATTCTCTCTTAGGCAATTCTATGCTCTTCCAGTAACATAGCTCAAAGATGAATGATTTTCCATACAAATGTTAGTGCCGGAAAGTTACAGCCCAAACTCTTCCCCTTAAGGCTTGTATTCTGAATAACTGGCTTTTCATAAACCCTTGACATCAACCTTAGTAATACATTTTAGGAGGAGATTGAAGCCCGAGTGGAAAGATTCAACGCTCTCAGTGACTGTGGTAAACAACTTGCCAGTTCTGGTCACTATGCAACCCCTGAGATTCACCAGTCCCTCTCCAGACTACAGCAAGCCTGGTCTGAACTGATCCAAGCATGGAAAGAGCAATATATAAAATTGTTTCAGGCACAAGATTTACAGGTGAGTAAAAAGACATTCAAGAGAGAACACACATGCCACGGACAGTTTTTCTTGATATAAACAGCAAATTTATGAGATGGTAGGATGAAAGATGTGCTAATAATACCCTGTGTTTAATCTATATTTCACTGGTTTATCGAAGGCATGCTGAGGACCAAGCGCATTCAGTGGTGACAGAACTTTGAGAAATTGTATCTCTACAAATCATAGAAATTTCTGTGGAATATGTGCTCATTTGTTTTTCAACAACTGTAAAACTTAGCAAAATTTGGTCAAACTCTCATACATCTGGAAAAAGACACATATTTATAACACAACATCACTACTCTTCCGAATTCTATAACCTTCCGAAAAAAACTTGGAGCCAGACAAGTATTTAAAAAAAAACTGAAGAAAAATTTAACATGGATGGAATAATGTATTTTTTCCTGGCTTTTTTTTTCTAATAAAAGGACTATTTTGGCTGCAGTTTTCCAGAAATATTTCCTTGTAACAGTCATCTCACTTTGAAAACTTCTGCTTGAACAGAGATTCTACAATGGAGAATGTCAAATACTTTAAATAAGACCTGGGCTACTAGTCCCATCTAAAACCTTCATATATATGAGAACTTAAGTCTTATGGTATGGGCAATTTCAATGCTTCCTTATGTATTATATTAATTTTTGAAATAACCTCAAAAGTTTGGCTTTTTCAGTGTACTCTGGTGAAGTCAGGTTAGCTTCTGTTTTACAGCATTTCAGCATATTGTCATATTTGTGACTGGTGGGTTTTTTTCCCTATACAGAAATTCTATGGCTATGTGGAACGGATTGAGAGCTGGCTCAGCAGCAAAGAGGCTTTCCTAGCTAATGAGGACTTAGGGGTATGTGCTCTGAGAAATTACAAATTTCTCTGCAATCAGTCTGAAGAGGAGGGGACTGTGAATACAATGATCTTCTCTGAATCTTCCTGTGTTCTTTCTCCTTCTGGAGTTACTACTCTGCCATGTTGGTGGTTTAGGATCAGATTTCTTTCCCTGATACTTTACACAGGATGGGAATCTCAGCCCCAAGAGTAACGAAACAATCCAACTACTCTGATTACAGCAGGAAAATGAGAGACTGCACAGAAACATAGAACCCTAGAATGGTTTGGATTGGAAAGGGTCTGGAAGATCATCCAATTTCAATCCCCCTGCCATGGGTTGGACACCTTCCACTAGCCCAGGTTGCTCAATGCCCCATTCAGCCTGGCTTATCTGACCCAAATACATTTGCCAGCAGTGTGGAGCACTGCTCTCAGTGCTGGCATTCCCAGTGTAGCTTTAAATTACCTACCGCAGGTATCAGTAATGCTGCAATAATTGTCTGCAGACTGATGCATGGGTTGAAAAGCTGGGCAGGATGCTGGATATCCATTCTGACACTTAGCTCATCCTGCACCTTATATAGGTAGTGCTACTAAATTAGTTGTCTCTGCTACAGTGACATCTCAGAGTTCAGTGTATTTACAGTCCCTTCATTACAGTATATGAGACTTAGGAGGACTCACACAACCACATTTAGCTCAGCAATGTGCAGAAAATGCTTTGTGAGTAATTTCCCATCCAATTACTCATGTAAGCACCCAGAGGTTTAGATTTTTTTCTGACCCATTTGATGTGAGCTTTATTGCTTCCTGTAGAATAGTGGAGAAGCAGAGTTTACTGCAGTAAAAACATTTTGACACCACTGAATCTACAATTAAAGTGCAGAGGGGTGCTGAAAAGAGAACTCTGAGTCATTAAGCTTGGGATTCACAAATATTACAAGTAGTGTTTCTCTCCAGATTAACTGTAATGTCAGACACCAGTCCTCAAATTCAAATCTGGATCTGAACTCTTCCAAATTCCATGAGTTGAAACTGAGACTCTAATTTTAACCTCTTTCTGTGACGTATTTGTTCACTTAAGTCTGATTTCAGTTTGGCATCCCACATTTGCTTTCAACATGACATCTGTCTTAAGACTGATTTAAAATCAGGTGCTGATGTTTTAATTCTTGAGAAGTTGTATGTTCTATGCAGCACAACAATATGCACGAGAAGCTAAGCATCCAGCACTGAAATAATGGCCTCAGACCTTGTATAGAACATTATTTAGGTCCCAAGAGTCAGATCAATGCCAATCAATTTCAAAGAACAATAAATTCTCTTGACAGCTAGTTAGCAAATGTGTGGTAGATGCCATTTACCTTCTGGATTATGACTGTTTTGGATGGAAAAACTCTGACTGAAAGCAACTTCCCTTTGTTGAATTCTATCCAGGATTCAGTGTCTAGTGTGGAGAGCCTGCAGCGGAAACACACACAGTTTGAAAAAGCCCTGGAAGCTCAGATGGAGAAAATCAATGAGATGGCTTCATTTGCTCAGCAGCTAACACAGAACAAGCATTATGACTCAGAAAATATCAGCAACAGATGCCAGGCTGTTCTGAGGAGGTGACGTGAAACCCTTCCCATGTCAGACACCAACCTCTTCTGCAATGAGACCCTCCTTATGTGATCAGTATCTTTAAATGATTTAAGAGAACTATAAGCTGGTTTGCATTTGCTCAACTTTGCGCTTTGCAGTCTGGTCTTCCCAAATTGGCCATATTTCATTAGGAGGCTTCCAAAATGCAATTAAGTGGAGGGAGAGCAGGATTCATAAAAAGGCAGTTTCTCTGTAATTCTGTATTCTGGCCTGGCCTTAGGGACAGTGCTGCAAGCAGAAGGCCTGCCATGTCATTAAATACTTCACTATCATTAAATACCATCAAGAAAAGTCATTTGTTAGACAGCTGCTTTTCACTGCTTTAATGGGGTTGATCTTTAAGACCCACTCAAATTATCCATTAGGGCATTTACAAATTTTCTGATCAGATCTTGCCCTTTCATGTGAATTACTTTATTTCTACTAGCAGTTTGCATATTGTTCATCTTAAACAAGTGCTGACAGTAAAAGCAGTTGTTTTCACTGCTGTGGTAGATGAAAAGAGCTATGCAAAAGTTATGAAAAGAGACTGGAGATTCCTTATGATTAAAATGAACATGCTGATTTATTAATATGATCTAATTTGATATGATTTATTAATATATCACGTCTGCATTAACATGAATAAAGTGCTGCAGGTCCAAAATCAGAAAAAAAATTAAAGGATGGTGTAGCTTTGGCTTATCCATGACAAACACCACCATACCTGCAAGATTTCCACATAAGAAATATGCTGAGTTTATCTTCTCTTGAACCCTGGAAGTCAAAAATGGTGATTTCTAGAGGCAGATATTATATACACAGAATTTGTGTGTAGTTTAAACATATCTATCTGCTAGCAATCTTTCCTAGAGTGTCCCGGGCATCTTCTCTGACAGCCCAGATCAAGAGAGTCGGAATATTATGGACATTTCTCTGTGACTTTTACCTCACACATCTGTCTTCATCTCAGAAAAGAGAGACTACTGGAGAATGCTACTGCTCGCAGACATTTGCTAGAGGAATCAAGGCTTCTGCAGAAGTTCCTGAAGAATTCTTTTGAGGTACAATTACACAGGATTCATAATATTCTGGTTTCTTAAAACATACTGTGCTGCATAGATCTGAATCCCCAGACCGATTTACTATGAGAAAAATCAAGGAACTGAGTCTGGAATGAGATAATTTTGGGAAAGATCAGGATAAGAATGAAAGGAAATTTTTTCATCTTCCCTCTAGTCTAGTCTAGTAAATGAAAGATCTACTGTACATTGCACGACAGCAAAATGCAGAAGAAATAAATGCATTAAAAGGGAATGTGCCACCATTAAAAATAGCATAAGAAGAGATAAATTAGTTCTTTTTTTTGTGAGATACTAACAATGGGTTAGAAATAGGGACATCATTGTCTATGCTCCTCCATGCACACCTCTGCCCATGCATTGTCTCACTGCATGGGGCCTGTCAGATGGAGACAGCTCCCTTTCCAGGCAGCAGTGCTGGTAAACAGAGATATAGGGATGACTTCATGAAGAGCAGGAGGAGCTCAGAAGAACAACTCATTTCAGTCCCCACTCACTAGTTTTCTGTTTTATATACATAAGAGGAGAGCCTGGCAGGCTGGAGCTGAAGAAACACTGAAGTTTTTTTTACTTTTTTTCTTCCCTCCCCAAAGGTGGCTGCCTGGATTAACGAGAAGAACAGCATTGCCAAGGACGATAGCTGGAAGGATCCAAGCAATCTGCAGACCAAACTGCAGAAGCACCAGACTTTCCAAGCAGAGATCATGGCCAATAGAAATCATCTGGACTCCATCAAATCTGTGAGAAAAGTGGAGTTTTGGGCAAGGGTGGGCAACTGGAATGAAGGGCTCTGGAGACAGTGTGAGTTAGAGTGCTCTCAAACAAGGGAGGGGGAGTCACCGTTCCCTGCTGGCATTGTCCATGTTGTCTCCGAGTATACTGGGAAGCTTATTCTTTTAGTCCATCAAGAATTTTCTGTGTCCATCTGTTTCCTCACTCTCTTTCTTACTATCTAGTGTGAGCTTGCTATGCATATTCACTGTACATGCAATGGAAACAGACGGGTGCTTGCAATAAAAGATTCAAGCCCCTGACTTTAGGGACATCTCTCTGGGTGAATGCCACTTCAGAGGTATCCTTGTTTCTTTCCAGCAGAGAACCTACCTGATTGGATGCACAACTTTAACAAGTCATATAAAATGTACCCAACAAAAAGGATAAAGTAGAGTTTTCAAATGCTTCCTTTGCAGAGACATGCTAGTAGGCGAGATATGAAGGAAGCCTGACAAGATTTGTCAGATATTTGGCAGAAGCTGTGATCAGATGATAAGTTTGGAAGGACAGACTGTTACATGTTTATTAATTTTATTTTCAGCACAGTGCTTACTAGATGTATTTTGCAATACATTAAAGGTAGATTCCCCCCTCCAGATACCCCTGCATCTTAGAAACACCTCCTCCTCTCTCTTTCCTTTTTTCTTTCCTTTTTTCTTTCCTTTTTTCTTTCCTTTTCTCTTTCCTTTTTTTTTTCTTTTCTTTTTTCTTTTCTTTTCTTTTCTTTTCTTTTCTTTTCTTTTCTTTTCTTTTCTTTTCTTTTCTTTTCTTTTCTTTTCTTTTCTTTTCTTTTCTTTTCTCTTTTCTTTTCTTTTCTTTTCTTTTCCTCTCTTCTCTTCTCTTCTCTTCTCTTCTCTTCTCTTCTCTTCTCTTCTCTTCTCTTCTCTTCTCTTCTCTTCTCTTCT